>CAJVQA010004797.1:0-17066 GCA_910591915.1 Cetraspora pellucida
CCGAGCAGATTCTCCAATTTCCAACCTTTGGTCTTGAGTCCGTTGATATTGTGACATGCTATTTTTATCTCTTTCTTTCCTTCTTTCCACTTTTCTTTTAGTAGTCTTGGTCTTGCCTCTGCATTTTCTAGCTTCTTTTTATTTTTGTCATGTATTTCTTCTTCTTGATAAAAATTCTTAAGTTTTCTTCCTTTTTCAAACACCTCTCTTTCCTTTTGCAAGAAGCTCCCAATCTCCTTGTCTATGCTCATTAATTCAACTATGGCGCCTTTAGGAATGATCGGCTGGGTCTTCTTCCGTTTTCCTTCTAACTTTATTTTGTTGTAATTCTAGTCTTTCCAGTCTTTCAAGTATTCTTTCCAAAAGGTCTTGATTTTGTATCCGATGTTCTTCTTTTTCTGTTGAATGTATGCGATGTTTCTCTTTGTTTCTTTTGCTGTCTTCTGCATCTTTTCTCTCTTCACTTTTCTTATTCTTGTATTCTTCGTTATCTGAGTCTTCTTCTGCATTGTATGTAGGTGTATACTTTTTATAGACTACTTTTTCCTTATTATATTTCTTTTCTCTTGCTTCTTCTTGCCAAAAAAGCAAGTGATTATTGAATCTTATTGGTTTCGTTTGTGCTGCTTCCATTTCTTCCTTTGATGCGAAAGTAATTATCGCAGACCTTCTTTGATTACCATTTCTATTCATTGATATATATACTGACTTTGCACCTTTTTTCCTTAAACATTGCAATAATAAAACTTCTGATGCATTTCCAGGAAGCTCCAATAACTTTGATGTAAACTGACTATGTTGGTCTCGTAATTTGTAGTCTTCATTGCCCTTGGACACTCTTGCTAACTTGTGAGTACCAACTGGCAATGCCCATGGAATGTTTTCTTCTTTTATGTCTTTGGCATATACAATTGCTAAGGCTTTGTATTTGGAACGCTTGATTCGGTCTACTTTAGCGTTTTTAATGTTTTTACACATATGTTCTACTTCTTCTATATTGATGTCTGCTGGCAAATCCCAAATTGTTAGATAATTATTTGTCCATAAACCTTCTTCTATTTGAGATTTTCCTATATCTTTTCTTTTTCCTCTTGCTTGATTCGCATTTTCATATTCTTCTTCTTTTTCCTCTCTATTCTTACTATACAGCTTTCCTATTACATTGTTCATTTTTATTTTTGTTTGTCTCGTATTTCCCTCTTTTCTTTCTTTCGCATTGTAGTTTTCTTGTTGCTCCATCTTTTGGCTCTTGTTCTTGGTCTCTTCTGGGATGAGCTTAAGCCATTCTCCTTCTTTTCTCTTAATTCTGTCCATTGCTGCATCTCTACTATGCTCACAATCGAAATCTACTTCTACCCAATTGTTTCCATTTTTGAAAACCTCATTGACTGCTTTAATGTGATGGTTTGTTCCCAAAATCCACTGAACATACTTTACTCTTTCTTCTTTGGTCTTCCCAGGCAATGCGTATGTAGGCATATTTGCCTTAAATGACTTGTTTTTATCACATATTCTGTTCTCTGGCGACCATCGGCTGTGCTCAATTGTTCCTGTAGGAAACACTGTTTCTTCTTCTTCACTGTTTAATTCGTCTTCCCATTCTATTGCTTCTATATCCATGACTTCTACATTTTCTATACTCTCGTCTCTGTTATTTGTTGATGCCTCTGGGTCTTCTTTTTGTTTCTTTTCTTTTTCTGATTTCACTTCGCTATTCTCTGTCAAAGTTCTTTCTTCATATTCGACGTTATTGAGGGCTTGACTTGTTTGGTATTGTGATACAGTGATGCTTAGTTCTTTCATCTGTTCTTCCAATATCTCTACTTCTTGTTCTACATCTTTGTGATTGTTTTCTTTTTCTTGCCGCTGTTTTCTATTAATTATATCTTTTACTTCGTTAGTTTCAACTGAAATTCTTATCTTATCAGTGCTTTTTCCTCTTTGATATAAGTTTTTTTTACTTATACTTGTGTTATGTTCAAATGCATCTGGGCTGCAGCTTATGGCCCTAAGCTTTTTTGCCCACTTGTCGATTACTTCTTCTTTAAGCCAACTTATTTCCGCTAATCTTAAAGCATCCAAAACCTGACCGTATATTAGCAAGTCACGTGGTGTAATATGTTTCGGGTCATAGATTGCTAGTTCCTTTGCAATGCATTCTATATTGCTTGGTTCTTTTGTTGGTGTCCTAAGAATTTGGTCCAATAGTTTGCAATCTACATATCTACGATTTCTATCTCCTATTCCTCTAATATAATCTATAACATCTGCATTATGTACTTCAGCCATTGGTCTATATTTCTTACTATGGTTCAGATTCTTCTTTTGTATACTCTGTGTATATTTTGCTATACTATTTGGTACACGTGTTCCCCTATTTGCTTTGTTTGTTTTGTTACGTGTTCGTGTAACCTAAGTGATCTGCACGACAAGGTCACAGCTATTCCCCAAAATTTCCTAAAAACTAAACTTTTTGTCGAAACTTTTGTTTTTTGCCTCTATACTATATTGCCAAAAACTCTACTTTCTGTTTTTGTCTTTGGATATATGTATCTTTTGCTGCTCTATCTTTTTTGTTATAGGTCAAGGTGTTGTTTTTTAGTGTGTTTCTGTGTTATTTCTTATTTTGCTTCTTGACGATTTTGGTCAAAAGATCTGCAGGAGAGAGTGTGAATTGTTTTTTGAAGACTTTATTTCAGATAAATGCAATAATATGGTTAATGATATATCTGTTGAATGCAATAATTCGATTAATGATAATGATATATCAGATGAATATAATAACCTGATTAATAATAAAGATTATCTGGTTAATAAATATAAAGATGGCTGGGTTAATAATGACGATAACCTGGTTAATGAATATGAAGATAGCTGGGTTAATGATGATAATAACCTGGTTAATGAATATGAAGATAGCTGGGTTAATGATGACTATAATAACATGGTTAATGATAATAATGATAACCTAGTTAACGATGATAATGATAACCTAGTTAATGAAAATAACCAAGATAATTCACTTTACTCAATTTTATGAAACTAATCCAAAAATATGTCAAAAACATTGAACTTAAAAGAAATAAAATTAATTCCTATTATGAAACATTCAGGACGAAGCTGGGTTTGGTCTTATTATCAATGTTATGAAGCTGTATTACTCTACAAATCAATTGTAAGTTGTTTAGTAGAAGTTTATAAAAATAAAAAAAGTGAATTATGCAGGCATCTTATAAGATCAGTAGACAGTTCAACAGAAAATTATATTGGGCATTTAGCAACACGACATGGTATTACAGAAAGTTCACATAATAAAAAAATAAAACAACCTTTATCTTCGCAACTTCAAATTGATAAAATAATTTATAATCATTCAGAACATAAGCATCGTTTAGATTAAAGATTTGTTGAACTTTTAATTAAAGATCAACAACCAATAAATATTCGAAATGATAAAGGTCTTAAGGATTTTATTGCAGAATTTGATCCCTCATACCAATTTCCAAGTGAAAGATATTGCTAACAATTACTTTCTGAAGTATATGAAAATACCAAGCAATTATTATTAGATATATTTGAAAAGAATATTATATCATGTTTACTAACCTGCGATTTATGGACTGGACATAATAGATTAGGATACTTGGGTATAACTTGTTCATATGTTAATACTAATTTTAAATTACAAGAAACTATACTTTCTATTGATTATCTTCCGTATCCACATACTGGTGAAATTATTGCTGAAGCATTAAATTCAATTATTGATGAATAGAATTTTAATGATAAGGTTTTTTCGATTACTACAGATAATGGTAGTAATATGATTAAAGCATTAGATTTAATGCAAAACATAATTCGTATTCCATGTATAGCACATACTCTCCAGTTAGTTATTGGAAAAGGTCTTTTGGAAATAGAAGATTTAGTTAAACATGCAAAAAAACTTATACTATACTTTACTACTCCAAAACAAACTCAGTGACTTTTGGAAATTCAAAAAAGATTTAACTGTAATGAAAACAATGTAAGTGAGAATGTACTTTTTTAAAATAATAAATTCGAATATATTCTGTATTCTGTTCGTCAAAGTACCCTATAGAACAATTTTTAAATTATTATTTATACATCATGTGATGTGTAATATACATGATAATTTTTTTTAATTGCAATACTTTGGCAAACAGAATACAGTAAATACTATTATGCGAAATTTTTTTTTCAAATTATAGCTTCCTACATGATTTTTTAGTTATTAAATAAAAGTTATTTTTTTTAAATTTTATTAGGATCTTTCTTAAAATGATCATGAATTGCGTATAATTGCTAATGTGCCAACAAGATGGAATTCTTCGTATCTTGCTTGGCAACAGCTAATTAAAATTCAAAATATAATTGACCCAATAATTACAATGCTATCTTTAGATAAAAATTACCAAACACGAAAAGAAGTTGTACAATTAAAAAAAATTAATCTTACTGATACTGAGTAGGAAGCTATAAAAAGTCTTATTACAATACTTGAACCGTTTGCAGAGGCTACTGATTTATTAGGAGGTAGTAAATATGCAACAGTAAGTTTTATGTATAGTGCAATTAAAGCGATTACTAATAGTCTTACGCTCATTGATAATTTTGTACTCTGAGAAATAAATTATGATAATGATGAAAGCGCTTTTAATAATGATCAAATAGATGTTAAGTCGAATATTCCTTATGATTGTTCAAATATTGAAAAAAGAGTAAGAATGGCATTGTACAATGCTATTAAGCATTATTGACAAGTGCTATCAGAAGAAGGAATGTTGGCTGCATTACTAGATCCTTGATGCAAATTATTGAGTTTTACTTCAGAATTTCTAAGGTCTAGAACTCACAATTCATTGCGTAAAGCATATAGACAGCACCAAAGTCAAATAAATGTATCATCTATTAAGCAACCATTATGGCCTAAAAGCAAATTATTAGCTACTATGTATTGATCAAATAATATGCATATGGATGAAATTTTTGACTATATTGGAATGCCAGAAATTTCTTATGACCAATGCCCATTTGAGTGGTGGAAAAATAATCAAAGTCGTTTTCCAGTTCTAGCTTATTTGGCAAGAAAATATCTAGCTATTTTAGCCACTTCAACACCTAGTGAGAGGCTATTTAGTAAAGCTGGAAATATTATGTCTATTAAAAGAGTGAATCTTTTACCTATTACACTTGAGCATTTAATTTTTTTAAACAAAAATCATCATACTGTTGTTGATATTTTTCCAAGTAAGAAAAAATAAATTTAAGTTATAACAAGAAAATTTTTTTCTAAATGCATATATTAATAAAATATTTGTTTTAGAACAAAATTGTATTAAAGCGAATAAGTAGTATTTTTTTTTTGGAGTAAGGATACAATATTATAAAGTGTATAATATATATTTTTTTTAATTATTTACGGGTTGATGTAAATAATATATAACTGATCTTAATTACTTTATATTAAAATTGAATTTTATTAATTTTAAGTCGATTCAAGTTGTAATGGAATTCTGAATAACCCTGAATAGTAAAAAAATTTAATATCTATTTAATATATTGATTTAAATTAATTGAACTAACAAATATTATAATAAATCTTTCAAGGATCTTTTTTTTGAACCAAGCCTGATCGAATATAAACTTTGTGAGATTTTAAAAATAACATATATCGAATTAAGTTGAGTGTTCTTGAATAACAGTACAATTGAAATTCTTCTTACTTGGCTTAAGCAAAATTTTTTTTTTGAATTATATATATGTATATTGCAATCATTATATATAATGTAGTCACATTGAATTATTTTGCAATAAAATATGATCTGTTAATAATCACATACATTTATTTATCCGATAGGTCCTATGTGTATACTAGACATTTTCTGTATATATTATTTGATCACTTTAGAAAAATTAAAAAAACAAAAGGAACAGGCTGAAAAAACAAATGAATTTCTAATCATGTGATAACTCAATTTTCTGATTTTATTTTTTTTTGCATAACTTATAAAATTCATAAAAGAAAAAAGTAAAAAAAGTTAAATGAAAAAAATAATGAACGAAAGTGAAAAAGTAAGTGTCACAGTCAGGAACGGTTCGACGAGGAAATGTAGATCCCAAATTATGTGGTAAAAGAGGTAACAATAGAGGGAGGATGGTAATAGAGAAGAAGATAAATGAAGTGAGGGTTAGTTTCATGTTCGAACAATGATCTCATGACCACAGGCCATCAGTCAAATCATAGTTGATTAATTATCGGGGTGATTATGATAAGAATCAATTAAGAATCAATTACGATGTATAATAAATGTGTAATTAAGATAAGAATCAAATACCATATGACTGATTAATTATGTAATTAATTTTAAGAGTTAAGAATCATATGATAAATTTATGATGTAATGATAAGAATTAAAATATGTATATAAGCAGAGCGAAAGATAATAAAAAATAAGTCAGTGCACTTTTCTCACAAAAGAATCGATCAAATAAAAATACTAGTGCTAATACACAAAACTTTACCTAAATATAGAAGCACTACTAATTCTCTTTACTTGGTCAACATTTACTTGCATGGTCGGTAGAGACTATGACAGTAAGCGAATGTAAAAAAAGAGTAAAAGTCTAATGATTAGAAAGGCTGAATAATATATACAAAAAACGATAGTGCTTACATCAGACCTTACAGATAAAAATGTTATTGTTATCAGTTAAGTTGTAATGAAAACTGAAGTTATAACTAGATATAAACAGATATAACCGTTACCCTTTTACCCTAATAGGGTATAAACCCAGTTATTAGATTTTATTAAAAAGTATAACCTTTTAGGTAAAGAGTTAACTGGGTATGAACACTATTATAATTAGGTAGAATTTCCCAATATCTAAGTCTAGCATTATACAACCACCTTATTGGTACTTAAGCAGTATTGTCACATCTACTATGTTCAAGATTTTTTTTAATCATATCTAATGTTTAAATATTTAAATATCCAAGAATATTTACAACATATACAAGCTTTAAAAATTAATATATTAATTTAAAAAATATATAATTATATATTTTTTAAAATACTAAATATTTTTATTTAGAAAGTTAAAATAGGTTAACTTAATAAAATTTTGAGCAAATTTAATTTATTTATTTGTTTAAAAATGTCCAAAAGTGTTCAAACTCATGTTTACAACTGTTTTGTGACAACAATGCATAAGTGCAACTTGTTGTACTATCTTAGTTAGAGATAGACTACTTGTCTAACTACTTAAAACTATACTAGAAGAGTCTTTTCTTTTCTGTAATAATTATATTAATTGTCTTTTAAGCTTCTTTTTTTATTTGGTTCATTTTTTCTATTTTTTTTTTTTTTTTTTTTCTTTGTTAGCTTGTCTTTTTCTATTTTTTTTTCTGGCCTTCTTTTAATTCAAATACTTTTCTTTATTTTACTTGTTATATTACTTTTTTTTTCCATTCTTGTACTTTTTTATATCAAACTCTTTATACTTGATTATAGAATATATTTTATACTGTTCTTGTTACTATATTTATGCATCTCTGTGTTGCCTGTCTGTTTAGCATTTAACTGATTCTTTTTTCAACCTTATTCATAATTAGTTCTTTTATTAATACTCTTCTGTTAATAGTTTTCTTTACTTCTGTTTTTTCAAATGTTGTTTCATATAGTACTTAAGATAGAATTTGAATTTTTTTACTTTTTTTGAAACTATTCTATGCTATTGCTGTTGCTACTTTTTGGATCCTCTTTTACAAACTTTTTTGTTTACTGCAGCTTGCCAAATGTGTTTAAGTTTTTTTTTTACCTGTTTGATATACTTGGCAATCTGTTGTTGTATATATTTTTGGTCTTCTTCTATTTAATTCTTCTAGTGTTAGTAGACTATCTATTATGCATTTGATCACTATTGCTCTTCTTGTGCTGAGTTTTCTTGTTATGCAGTGTACACCTTTTATTCTATTCATTTCTTTTCAAAATTTGACTAATTGTATTAAGTATTCTTTGTTTCTGGCTTTAGTGCTTGAATCAGATTTGTTTCTTTCTAACTGACTTTAATTTTGGTATTCATAACTATTTTACAAAGAAGTTTTATTAGTATATTAATCTTTCTGTTATTCCATTCTAGATAGTACTCTATTCTGTCACACTTGATCTTCTCTGTTAATATTGTCATTTTATATGTTGCTTCTTTTTTTGCAAATACATCTGTTCTGTCATTCTACTTATTATTACTATAACTCTTGACCTTAATTAGTTCTATTTTATTATTCTTACTTTTGACTAGATCTATAATATTCATTATCCACATTACATTTTTCTTGTTTAGAACTTTGTTGTCCTCTAACTCTTGAATTGCTTTATTAATGTTCCTCATTGCAGCAAAACTATCTGTATATACTTCTATATTTTTTTTTTCTGGTATAGTTAAAATTGCTACCCATATTGCTGCCAGTTTTGCTGTTGTTGCTAATAACTAATCTTCAAGTCCCAATATCATTTTTTTCTCTAGTCAGTTTTTTTTATTTCTGATCTGTGTCCAACCAATGCCTATTCTTTCTATAATATTTTCTTTTTTCTCTTTATATAATGCTCCATCTGTATAAAAAGTATACTTGTCTTTGTTTTTTATCTTGTTTCTTATTAGAACTTTTATTAAGTAAGCTGTAACTTCACTATTTAATTTTTGTTTTTTAATTACTTCTATTTTTAGTTCTTTTATTTGGTTTAGCCCAATTAGTCTTTTTTTTTCTCTTTACTGTTCTTTCATTGTTTTGTTTTTTAGTATTTGTTCTAATATTATATTAATTTTATTACTATTTTTTTCTATTAGTGTTTCTGGAACTGCTTTTATATTATTGTTTTATCTTATCCATCTTTTGCAATTGTCTGTTATTTGTTTTGTTCTATTTTTACATCCTTTGTATTTGCTTATTTCAGTATATGTTTTTTCTTCTATTTTTTGCAAAAGCCAATATTTAGCTAAAATCTTTTTCTTTTTCTTTCTTAATATTTTGCTGAGTTGTTGGTTGTGTTTCAGTCCATATATAATCCACTTTTTTTTTCTTCTATATTCTGATATCTTTATTTAGTTAATCATTAGTGCCTAAGCATTGTAATCACTAATTTTGTATTAGTCATATATTTCTCTGCTTTTCTGTATTATTAACATCTTTTCTTTTATTTTACTAAACTATTTGGCTTTTTTCTCTTTACATAACAGTTTTTAGAAACTTTTAAGCTGTCTTTATGTAATTAGGCTTTCTTTTTTCATATCTATAAGTTGGTTCAAATATAGCAAACCTTATTCATTTATTATGCTACTACTTGCTATTCAAAATTTGGTTCTGACTAAATTTTTTTTTTTATTCTATAAGTGAAGTGTCATTTATCAGGTAATTTTTTAGAGAAGAGGATAAAAAAAATTAAAATTTAATATAAAGAACCTGATTAGGTATATATTAAAAAAGAGAGAAAAGATACCTTTTTAATAAAAAAAAAATCAGATGATAAATAACATGACCCTAATTATATATTTTTTACAAGTAGTTTTCTGCTCTAATATTTATTCTTCTCTTTTTTGTCTTGACTATCATCTAACAAGCTAAATTGTATTTTCAATATTTTATTTCTTATGGCATTCTTGAGTTATTCTGAACCTTGTTAGATCATCTAGAGTATCTTTTCTATTAAATCTTATAAATAAACTACTTATTTGCTTTGTTGCTATCTCTTGACTTAGTGATTTACAATTTCCTAAATCTTTGTGCTCAATTGTGTAGTTGTTTGTAGTTTTTATCATGTTATATTTATGTTTAGTTAAACATATTATCAGTTGATAGATCTTGTTGATTATCTTTTCTGACATCTTTGTTAACTACAGAAAATATTCTAATTTTAGAATTAATAATGTATTGTTTATATATATGATTTAGTCTATTGTCATTTTTTTATATCTAAGGTCTTTGACTGTTTGATTAACTATTCTTTTTGCTTTTTGCAGACTAGCGACTCTCTTATTTTGCTATTTAACCAAATTCTTAATGATTTTACAATTTTGTTTTTTGGTTTTTCTGTTATTTTACTCTGTTCAAATATAATTTCTTTATTTTTCTTTTCTAATCTTAAGTTCATTACTATAAGCTTTAATTTGGCTTTATTTATTTCAATATCATTTATTTTGAAAAACTTCTCTGCACTTTTAAGAATTTTTAGCAGTTGATTTTTGCTTCTTGTGATCTAGATAGTATCATTTATATAAACAATTGCTGTTTGTCTATGTTTTGTAATACAATTAATATCTGTATTGTTTAATATTTCTTGTTTTACTGTATAGCCAAATGATTTGTCTTCTCAAATTTTTTCTAACAGCAAATTATAAAAAAGCCACCAGATTAGTGAAGAAATTACTTCTTTTTAATCTATACCATCTTCTGCTATTATTTTTTCTATTAAATTGTAAGCTGTGATTACTTTAAGTTGTCATTTACAAAAAAGATTAATAATATATTTTATTGTTTTTTGTAATATTTTAACTCTTTTAAGAGCCTATTCTAAGCTTTCTAATAGAACTGAGTCAAATGCCTTTTTTATGTTTTGCAAAAGTATCTATGTTTTTTTATTTTTCTCTTGTACTTCTTCTATTAGGAAAGTGTCAAAAATCAGGTGATTTTTTAGAAAAGAAAATAAAAACAGTTAAAATTATATATAAAGAACCTAACTATTTATATATTAAAAGAAGGAAGAAGAAGTAGGTTTCTGATAAAAAATAATCAGGTAATTAATAACATGGCCCTTATTATATTTGTATATATATTGGTTGCTTTGTTAAGTTGTTAGGCAAATCTGCATAGTTTGGCTCTTTGAGTATTTCTCTATCTATAAATATCTTGGCTAACCTTCTTGTTATTACTTTTGTAATTAATTTTTTAAAGATTTTGTTTAGTACTATTGGTCTAATATTGTTCAAATTATTTCTCCAATCTATATCTTTTGGGATTGAATAGATTTGTGCTATTTTCTACTTTTTTAGTATTTCTTCTGTTTCTAGAATCAGGTTTGTAAAAGCTCTAAAAATACTTGTTTTATTAAAGTATAACTTATATCTAAAATTCCTAGAACTGTATTGGCTTTGAATTCTCTTAATGTATTTTTCTACTCTTCTTCTTTTATCTTTTTTTCTAACTTTTCATATCATGATTCTTTGATCTATTTCTTTGAGTTGTATATTTTTTTTCATTTTTCAGACATCTCTTCTAGCTTGATTTTTTGTTTTCTAAATTGATTTTCAAAGTGCTTTGTTAGACTACTTAAAACAGCCTTAGATTCTGTTGATAAACTGACTTCCTCTTCATTTTGGATTATAAATCTGTCAAGAATTATCTTTTTGTATAGTTTGTTTAACAGGCTAGCAATCATTCATCTTTGATCAGTTTTTATCATTTCACATCTTCTATTTATATTTTCTTCTATCTGTTTTCTTTATACTTATTCTTACTCTTCTTTCCTTCTGTTTTTTAGAACTTTTTGCTAACCTTTTATATTATCTAACTATGCTTCTAACTATTTTTTGTACAGCTTAGGTAATATTGCTTCTATTTCTTTACTAATATCTTTAAGTCTATTGTTTATCTCTTTTTTTTTTTTCTCTATCTCTTGGTTTCTTCTTGTTTTTGTTCTTTTTATTATTTGTTGTAGTTCAATTGTGTGTATACTCTGCTGTGACTTCTTTTGATAATGTTTTCTGTTTGTCTTTATGTTGAATACCTTTTTTTTTGGAATTTGTTTATTTGCTACTTCTATTATAGCTTCTTCTATTGTATTCTACATGTAGTTTAATGAGTTTGTATTATACATACTGCTTATTTTATCATCTTTTAACTACTTCAGCATTTTTTTTTATTCTAATTGTACTTGAAGTTCTTTAGCATATTCTTTTCAATCTTCTTGTTTTACTTTCTTATACAGGTATATTATTTTTATTTAATTTTTATATTTAATTTCTGCACAACTATAGTTTGCAATTATATGCTCTATTCATATGTTTGTTATTAGTATCTTATAATTACTGTCTATTATGCTTTCTGCTTCTTCTATATTGGCTTTATAAAAGTTGACTGCAATTGTCTTTAATAATCAGATATAATCAATTCTTGTTGCTACTTCTTAACTTAACTACATATATGTTCTTTTGGTTGGATACAAGCTTCTAAAAGAGTCTTCAAACTCTTGTTTCTTAAGCTAGTTAAAAATTGATAGTCATTTAAATTCTGTTGTTTGTGAGTGTAATTTGTCTAGTATATATATGACATTATATTTGCACTTTTTTATTTTATTATTAGAACTATAATATTCTAATTATTATTACTAATTAAGATAAGACTATAGCTATCTTGTTACACTATATTCCCTAATTCTATCTAATTATAATTCTTTTATCTATTTCTTATAATAATTCTTTTCTTTTTTCAAATTGCTTGATTTTAGTAGGTTTTTGTTTTTTTTGCTATTAATTTGATATATATAACTATTCATATATAGGTACTGATTAGTATAACTGAATTTATTGAGATTTCAAATTATCATCTGTAATTACTATATACTTTTTTTATGTATTCTTATCAGTAGTTTGACTCACTTTAATGTTACAAGAAGATCTGAAATTTTGATTTATTGCATACAAATATGATAATTTTCAATAATATTGTAATATATAATTATTAATTTTATTTTTTCTTAAGGTTTATAGTGTCTGCTAAAGATGTTTCAATTTAGTTAGACCAATTCTTTATTACAAATCTTCTTTGCATGTCTTATTTTACTTACCATTTTAATTTTAGTTATATTAATATTATTCTTTTAATCAAGTATATTGTAAGTTGGATACAAAGATGTTGATGCTGTTTCATCTTTTAAAGAACTTATTTGTACAATATTTCATGCAACAAAATCTTCTGTAACACTACTATTACATATAATATCTTCTTTCTGCAGAGTTAATCTTCTTCTAAAAATTTCTAATCTGTTTTTGTACTTCAGCTTGAACTTTTGACAGGACTTTGTATCTGATTTGATTTCTATATTTAAGTTACAGAGTTAAAATTCTTAAATTTTACCTTTAGCTTAATTTGAACCATTGATCTTATCTATAAGAAGTTAGCAGCTTAATAATTAAACTATGAAGCCTAACTCTTTATAATTTAAAATTAAATTTTTTTTATAATATTAGTAACTATTATAAGATTAATAACATAATAAATAGTAAGTTATACTAAAAGTTACTTAATAAAAATTTGATATAAATTATCAAAGATTATAGTTTTAATATTAACAATATCATGTTTTAACAAGATGGTATATTTTTTTATATAACAACTTTGATGAAACCTTAGTTTAAAAGAAAAAAAATTCAGTTCTTTAATTGTTTTTCCAATTCTCTAATTTTAATCCTATTGACCACATGTGATATAAAGTTAATGATCATTTTTTAATCAAATTTCAAGAAAGATCTTTGAGAAAAGATCTAGATGGTCTAACAAACAATTAATGTTTTTTTTTTAAATATTAGCAGTGAGGCCATGCCTTTAACTTTATTGAAATTCAATTGAAGTTTTTACAAAGAAAAGCTTGCTTTTAAATTACATATGAAGAATAAAGACTCAGACATATAATCTGCAATCTAAATCTAACAAACAATTAATGTTAAAATCTGTACAAGTCTAATTTATTCAATACCAGAATGAATTCATAATATAATTAGAATTCAGAGCAATTACATCAGATAGTAAAGATTAAAAAATTATTAAATAACAAAAAAAAATTTTTTTTGATATAAAAAAAATTTTTTTTGTTTTATAATCATTGCTATAAAATAAACAAAAATAATACAATGTGAATTGTTATAAAGCTTATGCTTGTAAAAAATCTTGTTTATTATTTTTTTAAAAATTTTTTATTAATAAAAGTATTACTATTTATGAATACAATAAAAAAAAAATAAATAAATACATTCAAAATTGCAAAAAATAATACAGTCTAACTAAAAATTTTTTTTGTTACATTATTTATGATTGTCACTGTAATTTCTGAAGCACTTGCTCTTACCCAAAATCTTTTTGATCATCCAGTAAATTAAACTATATTGCTGTCTTGGACCTTCAGTTAGGTAATCTACCGAACGACCAAAGAGATTTCGGGTAATGAGCAGGTGTCCCAGAAATTATGATAATAGTTGTAATAGTAAAGTTTGCGTGCTGCGCCGGGTCGGGTCACCCTGAAGAAAAAATTTATATATATGCAGGCCGGGCCGGGCTGGCAAAAAAATTTTAAAACTAAGTGCGGGCCACAAAAATAGGTAGTTTACAGGCCCTATTCCAGATCTTTAAACTAGCCTCTTATAAAATGTGCAATATCCTTAGAACGCGTATATGTCGTGCCTGAAGTTAGCACCTGCCTGAAATTATAACTTCACAGATACAACGTTATTTTTGTCTTTATTCCCAAATATACTGTAAAAAATATCCTGATCATTATCTCAAGATCACATGTACAAACGGAAACGAAGTTTCCGCTAATATCTAAAGGCTCAGGATATTTTTATTGCGAATGTACTCAACAATCTCATATATTAACAAGAGAGCTTTGTGTATGTCATCTCTTCTGTTATAAAAAAATAATACATGACATTCGTAAATCAAATTTATTAAAATATCCTAACTTGACGTTAAAGTTTAAGATGGTCACTTAGTAGAAGTTTCATAATAGATACAGAGAATATTTTATTTTGTTTCATAATATTTTTTTATGTATACAATAAATGCTATTATTTACTTTTTACTTTCTGGACGAAGAGAACGTACAGTCCTACCAGCTTTCCAAATCTCACTTTCTCTATAAAATCATTTTAGATATTAAATAAGTGTATGCGTTATATTTTATCCGAAATACAAAGATATATACCTAATTTCTTTTAGCTCTTCTTCTAATTCTTCGCGATATTTAGGTGACGAATTTTTTTCTAACGTCCGTCGCGTTTCAGTCCCGTCAGCTACTGATGCGTATAATTTTTCGAAAACTGGCTTTGTGGCGTCATGAAATGGTTTATACCAATCGAGTGCACCTCTTTGTGCTGTCGTAGAACAAGACGCGTACATCCTTATATTATATAGTATTAACTTTAGAAGTGTAGGCAATGATAAAATGTAATATTCAAAAAAACATATTCAAAATATTTACCAATCCATGCCATTCTCACCGATTAATGGATACAATGATTGAGTGGCTTCTTCTACTGTTTCGTTAAATGCTTCAGAAGGTGTATGCCCATGCGCTCTCAAGACCTCATATTGTGCAAGAAATAGCCCCTGAATGGCACCCATGAGAACTCCTCGTTCACCGAAAAGATCCGAGAAGACTTCTTTTTTAAAGTCGGTTTCGTAAAGGTATCCAGATCCGATGGCAATTCCAAGAGCAACGCATCTATCTCGTGCTTTACCACTAGCATCCTGGAATACTGCAAATGACGAATTAATGCCACGTCCATCAAGAAATTGTGAACGAACAGTTCTGCCCGATCTGAACAATAAAAATTACCAATATACATAATTACTTTAGCGTCATTATAGTTTCCATAAATATCTGTATGTACTTTATGAACTCACCCCTTCGGAGCTATCATAATCACGTCAATATCTTTTGGTGGTATGACATTTGTTTGATCCTTGTATACAATTGAAAAACCATGTGAAAAATATATGGTCTTTCCTTTCGTCAAATGCGGAACGAATTGAGGCCAAAGTTCCTTTTGAGCCGCATCGGACAAAAGGTTACCAATGATTGTTCCTTTCGCAAGTGCATCATTAATATTAAAAAGGTTTTTTCCAGGCACCTGATATCAGAAGTTTGTAGAAAGTGAATAATCAATTGAAAATCTTAGAATAATAACACTACATATATCAATATATACCCAACCGTCTTCCAATGCTAATTTCCAGCTTCTACCTCCTTCTCTTAGTCCAATGATAACATTCAATCCATTGTCTTTTGCATTTAAAGATTGTCCCCTTCCTTGTGGTCCATATCCAATTATAGCAATCGTATCATTTTCAAAAAGTTTTTGGAATTTTTCTTTTGGCCAATCAGATCGTTCATGGACTTTTTCTTTGACACCACCAAAGTCAAGCGTTTGAATGGCCCGGGCTTGACTTAATTGATTTAATTTGGAGTGTTTAATGCCCTTAGAAGTAATCTGAATAAAGAATTTGCAAATGATCAGATAATGATTCAGTTAATTATTTTCTGCGCAGTATTCACAAATGTTAGTGTCGGTTTAAAAAACTTCAAAAAAAGACACTACCTTGACAGGATAAGCTGAAAGTGAATTTTTTAATATTGAAAATGACCTTGTTGTAATAATCGATCTTTGTTGTAATATGGCTTTTGATCCATGAGATAATAATAGACGAAGAGAGTGTGTAATAGTATTCATCTTTTTTTTTTTTTTTTTTTTGACATCTCGATAAGATCTTAAATAATAAATCAGTATCACACGATTGTGCAACCATATCCATGTTTTGTTTGGATGCATTTATACGTATTAAGATCTGTCTAAAATCTGATTGGCTGTTCTGGCAGAAACAACCAATCAGCTTTTAGATAGCCATCAGTTTCACGAGCAAAGCGAAAAAAAGCGAAACTACAAGAAAAAGAACTTAGTTTATTTTTTTACGTTGAATTTCCTTTGTATCACACAATAACCAGGCTTGAATACGTACGTATGTACCGGAGGCAGTGCATCTAAAATAGTGCTATTTGGGTAGTTTGAAGATCACTGAACCCAATGATATTTTCGTAATCATCACATCACATTATTAAATACTCGGCCTAAATTAGAGTTAGTTTTAGAGTTAGGTGATTATATAGTTTAGGTCGATTTGATAGTGCTTGCCATAGACAGAGTTTGTCTGATTGGCTAATAAATTCAATTTAATTTTACATTATTTATACAGTTTAGAGTACTTTTTAAAAAAACGA
>CAJVQA010004798.1:0-17064 GCA_910591915.1 Cetraspora pellucida
TTGGCTATTGGTTGGTACATATTAATCCAAATATAAATAAAAGCTGTCCTAACTGTAAGGATAAGAAACAAACTATAGAACACTCCACTCTAGACTGTAGAATTAGTAAAATTATATGGACCTATGGCTACAAGCTTTTAAATGTTTCAGTAGAAGAAGCCCCTCCTACTACAATGGAAGAAATTTTTACTATGTCTAACATCTCAAATACACAGCTACGAAAAGCAGCTGCATGGTTACACTTGACAGTTATATATGAAATCTGGCTATGGTACACCCAAGCAAGATGGGGAAATACTGTCGATTCTGAAGAAAAAATTAGAAGAGTAATAGAAATTAGGTTAAAGAAAAATGTTAAAATTTTAGGCATGTTGCATAAAAAAAGAAAGCTAAAAATAGCTAGATTCATTAAAGGAATCGAAGCTTTATATATGTAAATAATATAATGTATTTCTAGTATAACCTAATAAAAGCATGCCAATTCGTGTTAAAAAAAAAATAAATAAATAAATCAAAATCAAACTACTTTAAGCTGTGAAAGATGGATTGATAAATCTAAAGTACAAAAAGAAATTCTAGACTATGTTAGAAAATGTGAACAACAAACCCTAGAGTTAGACCAAAAAATGATAAACTTTTCGCAAAGAATGAAAAAAAAAGTACAACAAAATAAAAGTAAAGCTACTAAAGTAATGTGCCTGATTTAAACATTGAAATCATCAAAAAGCAACCTATCAGCCAGCTAATGAAAGATGAACTTATGAAACTTAACCAAAGAAACAAAGAAAAACCTAAAGAAATGTTGATCTTTTATACAGATGGTTTACTAAGAAGAGCATTAGGAAAAAAAAGTTCAACAGTAGATCAAATAGAATTAGGCTAGGTGCAACTAGATGAAAAAGAAGAGGAAGTACTAAGTGAGAGCTATTTTGGTGCACAAAATTGGCCATTATCAACAAAACCAAAGCTTTTAGCTATTGGTTTGTTATACTTGTAGTATCAGAACAGAGAAAAGTAAAGATTTGTACAGATAGTATAACAGCAATTGCAGGTCTTAACAATAGAAAAAAAATTAATCTATTAGATGTTAACTAGAAAAGAAAAAATTATAATCTACTAGAAAATATTATAAACATTATAAAGTTAAAAAATTTTAGTTAAAGTTAAAAGGCATAGATAATAGATGAAACAATAGAGTAGATAGTTGGGCAAAAAAAGGAGCCAAAATAGATAATTTAGATAAAATAGTAGAAAAGACTTCTCAAAGGACTAGCATCTTAATTTATTAGAAAGAAGAAATTATAAAAGATCTAACAAAAAAGTTTATTAAAGAAATTTTAGATTTACAAACAAAAATCAAATGAGGTTTTTTATTAGCAATTAAACAGATAGAGCCAGATAATAGGAAGAATGTATATAATTAGATATACTTATAAAAAAAGATTAAAGATTAAAGTAAAAGCAGATGTACAAGCCAAAAAAGAATACACAAATAGGAACTTTAATTAAATGTCTTAATAATAGGTTGCTATTACTAAAACCTCTAACACAACAAAAACCAGACCTTTGCAAAGTTCTTTTTGCATACTTTGCAATAAAGAAGAGAAAGAAAACCAAGAACATTTGGCAGCATGCAAGTATTATAAGAACAACTGGAAAAAATAGAAGATCTTTTGATTAATTCTGCATAGGCTAAACTTTCAAGTAAAACACAAGTAACTTAAAGAATTTTTTTGGCAAGTAAACAAGCAAGAAAAAAAGAAACAAAAATAGAAATAGTCAAATGTTTAGTTTAAGAAAAAACAATTGAGCAAATATAAAATAGCTTAAGAAAACAAAAAAAATTTAAATATTGTAACTAATATAGCATAAAATGAGTTTTATGAAAATATATAGAAAAGATATAAAGCTATTATCCAATAGGAAAAGCTGATAAGCATTAACTGATCATCAAAATAAAAAAAATAGAAAGAAATACAAAACTATCTAGTAAAGAGATGCATAGTCAAATAGAAAGTACAATTAGAATAGAAAAAAACCAAGATTAAAGAGACAAAAGAAGTAAAAAATAGTAAGATAAAGGAAATGTAGTTTAATTAAAAGTTATGTAGCAGATCATCTTTGGGTACTCATTGAAGCAACTAGAAGATGTCAAACTAGTAAATTAGGTCAAAGTATATACAAATCTGTAAATATAAATCTTAATAAAGATTAACAGCAAAGCTGCTAAAGAAAAAAAAAATAAAAATATTATACTTTATAATTTAAAAGATGTCTTTAAAAAACCTATATACACTTTTTCAGACCACATGCATTTGAAAGTAGAGTGAAACTAAACAGAAAAATAAACTACAACAGCAAGACAAACAAACTTAAAAAAGATTTTAAAGCAAGGGCACTTGCTCTTGTTACAAGAAAAAGATCTTTTAAAGTTTTTAACAGTACAAAAAGCTTTAGCACTATAGCAAAAAAATAAAAAACAACAACAAATGCTGATAAGAAAAACACCAAAAACATGAAGCCTGTACAAGTAGAAGGCAATAATTCAGGTTCACTAGAATATATCAACAAAAGCAACCCTAGCTGGAATAAACAAGTAGTTCAAGAAACTAAAGAACTCAAGGAAATAACAAATACATATAAGGAAGAACTTAAAGAAAATAGAACATATATGACAAAAGAAAAAATCTCATTGGTAGAAAAAAGTGACAACAACATAGTAACACTTGTAGAACAAGACAACAATACTTTCACACATAATGAAGAAGTTATTGAAGTATATATAACAAAGATAACAACTAAACAACAACATGTGACAAAGAGGTTTCCAAGACTAGTACAAGTAACAAAGACAACATGAAAACAACAACTCAAAATAAGTTAATGAATGAACAAGAAAACTTCATTTTAGAAAGGAATACAATTTCTAGCTCTAGTAGAATGACTGAAAAAATGGTCAAGTCTCTTTCCTAAACTTAAAAGAAGCCAGTCAACTTACTCATCCTTTTCTCCTAGGAACACAATTAAATCAAAAAATAAAAATGCCCTCATTATAGATATACAAAAATTATGTCATCTTTATTTAAAACTGCTAAAAATGACATTATTGTAGCTAAACAACATTTTACTAAAAGAACATGATCACATTTAGAAATTATCTTCACAGATAAAGAAAAACTAAAGATCTATGCAACAAAAAGTGTTAAAATTTTTAACAGAACATATTTTGGCTATGTTTCAATGGATATGAGGAAATCATTCTTGCCAGTTAAAATCAGAAACATCTCACTAGGCAACAAAGAAGAACTGTCAGACTTAATCAAAGATGCTTTTGAGAATATAGATAAAATAGCATCAATTAAACACCTGTTAATTGAAGATAACAGATCAGTAGGTCATAATTTTCAAGACTACAGAGGATCCATTTTTAGAAAATAAAATACTAAGGTTTACCCATATTTGGAATAACAATGTCACAATAGAGTGAAAGGCAGCAGCAAAAGTATACTACTTCAGCAAAAAAGAAAGGGCATATTAAAAAGAAATGCCAGCTATTCCAGGAATCAGTAGCCAGCCCTCCACCAACAATATCAAAACTTTAAAAAAAGAATTGGATCATACAGAAAAAAAAATTTTGCAAATATCAGACCAGAAAAGAATCTTATACAGCTAATCCTGCTAACAAAAAAGAAAATCAACAAATAACAGCCTAGATAAACAAATGCAAATAATAACTCAAGAAGATTCCTTACCAGATACAGAAATGCTACCAAGAGATATACTTGTCATTTATAACTATAGAACATCACATCTATCTGCAAATCATATCTTCAAAGCAGCTTCTTCTCCTGACAAAAATGAAGAAACAGATGGCTTTATCACAGTCAAGAAAACTTATAAAGAAGAAAGCTACTCCCAATTTAAGAAATCCAACAACCTCATATAATTTATGACTCAAAAAACCAAATTAAAAATAGCAACACTAAATGTAAAAGGACTTAACAACAAAGAAAAACAACAAAATTCACTAACTCTTTTAAAATCATACAAATTAAACATAATAATGCTTTAGGAAACTAATCTTAATAATGAAAAAAACACAAAAATTCCTCAAACAATAATGGATTTACTATTCAATTTGGACTAAAAAAAACAGCAATTCTAGCAGGAAGCAAAGACATTGAATTCAAAAACACTTAGATAAGCTATAAAAAAAGAATAATAACAACAAACTTTGTATTTAAAGAATACTTCTTCAAAATAACAAATGTCTATGCACTACTAAACATTAGCAACAAAATAATCTTCTTTAATAATTGGAAATCTCAAATCAAAGAAAATAATATAAACTTTATAGCAAGAGACTTTAATGTTAATTTTAATTTCAAAAACAACAAAATAAGTCAAGCAACAGCCCAATATGACTTGACTAGAACTCAGCTCTCCAATCTAACAAAAGAATTTATTAATATAGCAAAGATGTTAAGCACCAAGCCCTTCCTAACTTTTTTTCAGAAAACACAAAATAACCACTCAATGGCTACATGTTTGGATTACATTTTTATAGACAAGAATTATAATTACTTTATATCAAAAGTTAGTATGCACTTTGGTAACTTAGACTATCTTCTAGTAAGATTTACATTTAAATTTAAACAAGAGTCTAAACAGCCTTTAGTCTGGAGGTTCAATAAAGAATTTTTTAAAAACAAATTACTAAAAAAAGTGGTACTGGAGAAAATTCAGAATGCTAGCTCAGCAGAAAACTAGTATTTATATAAAATCTATATACAATTAATTATTGGGGCCTTTTAAAAACCCAAAACTTCTGAAAACAAAATGGCAAGACTAAACAAAGACATTACAAAGCTAAGTAAAGAGCATGCAACAGACTTCTCAAAAGAACATCTTAATGAAAACCTAAAAGAACTTAATCTTCAAATACAAAAAAAACTAACCAAAATGGCTGAGTCATTATTAATTCAGTCAAAGATATAATAGATTAAAAATAAAGAAAAGTTGACAAAATACTTCTTCTCAAAAGCAAAAAAGTCACAAATTGCTTAGTCTAGAATTGAAATACCTGAAACTTTAAACTTAGAAAATGGAGATATACTTATATATATTAAAAACCAATACATAAAAATCTACAAAAAAGCAAACATAGATATCAAGGTAGCAGAAAAGATTACTGAAAGTCTTCCTCAAGTACTATAGGATCAAAACAACAATTTAGTCTAAAAAATTTTATAAGAAGTAACCCAAGCAATACAAGGCTTTTCTAATAACAAGTCATCTAGAAATAGTACCAGTTCTTGAAAAGATGTTTAATCAAGTACTAGATACTGGTTGTTTACCTGATTCATAGTGCAGAAACATAATCATACTAATTTCTAAAAAATCAGAAAACTTAAAAGACTTAAACAACTGGTATCCAATCTTATTAGTAAATTGTCATGCCAAATCTTTATAAAAATTATAGCAAATAGCTTAATGTAATTTGCAAGAAAATTATCTCCAATCACCAACAAGAATTTGTTTCTGGAAGATCAATAATAGACACAGTCATGGATAATTACTATATTAAGAAACTAACCAGACAATTTCAAACAGCACTGGATGCTTTTAGTAAATTAGCAAAAGGCATTTGACAGAGTGAATCATAATTTTCTAAATCTGATTCTAAGAAAAATAAACTTTAACAAAAAAATAACCAACTTGGTGATCAATCTCTTTTTAAATCAAATGACATATATATCAGCAAAAAATATAAGTGAAATATTGTAAAAGATTTTGCATACCAAAAATCTTTTAAAATAATTGTAATTGATGTGAAATTCTTTTAAAATAAAAAAATTTTGTAATTTTTTGAAATAATTGAAAAAATTTTGCAATAATGAGAAAATTTTTGCAATATTACAAAATAATTAGAAAAGCTTTGCAATAATGCATAATAATCAGAAAACTTTCACAATAATGCAAAATAATCAAAAAAACTTCACAATAATGTAAAATTTTTGCAACACTGTAAAATAATTAAAAAATTTTGCAATAATATGAAATATTCAGAAAAAATTTGCAATAATATGAAATAATCAAAAAAATTTTACAATATTGTGAAATAATCAGAAAAATTTTACTATTACAAAATAATTAAAAAAATTTTTAAAACTATTTATTAATTTATTTTACTTTTTAATTATTATTTATTAATATAATTTTTTATTTAATTTTTATTAAATAATAATTATATAAAAATTATATAACAAAAAAAACTATACTATAAACTAAAATGTTGAGTACAATTATTTCATTAGCATTTCTGACTTAAGATCCTAATTCTTATTAACCCTTCTTGGCAAAGCACAAGACCTAAAAAAAAGAAAGCAAGAATTAGTAATAAGAAAAAAAAATTGAAAAAACAAAAAAAAAGTAAAGTAATACTTATCTTTGTATCAATTCTAGGTTCAAAATCTTGATTTTAGCCTCTATTAACCTTTTCTGATAAAGTACAAGACCTAAAAAAAAAGAAAGCAAGAATTAGTAACAAAAAAAAAAACTAAAAAAAACTAAAAAAAGTGAAGTAGTACTTATCTTTGTACCAGTTTCAGTTCAAAATTCTGATTTTGGCCTCTATTAATCATTTCTGGCAAAGAACAAAACTTAAAAAAAAGAAACAAGAATTAGTAATAACAATTAAAAAAAATAAAAAACAAAAAGAAAAAATGAAAAAAAAAGAGAAATAGTACTTATCTTTACCAGTTCCTGGTTTAAGATCCTAATTTTGGCCTCTATTAACCATTCTTGGCAAAACACAAGGCCTAAAGAAAAGAAATAACAATTAGTAACAATAATTAAAAAAATGAAAAACAAAAAAAATAAAAGAAAAAGTGAAATAGTACTTATCTTTACCAGTTCTTGGTTTAAGATCCTGATCTTGGCCTCTATTAACTATTCTTAGCAAAGCACAAAACCTAAAGAAAAGAAACAAGAATTAGTAACTAATTAAAAAAATAAAAAACAAAAAAAATAAAAGAGAAATAATACTTATCTTTACCAGTTCCTGGTTCAAAATCCTGATTCTGCCTTCATTAACCCTTCTTAGTGAAGCACAAGATCTAAAAAAAAAGAAACAAAAATTAGTAACAACAAAAAAAAAATAAAAAACCAAAAAAAAATACAAAAAAATACAAAAAAAAAAAATAATATTTATCTTAGTTCAAGATCCTGATCTCAGCCTCTATTAACCCTTTTTGACGAAGCATAAGACCTAAAAAAAAGAAACAAGAATTAGTAACAATAACAAAAAAAAATTAAAAACCCATCAAAAAAATAAAAATAAAGAAAAAAAAGAAAAATAATACTTATCCTGATTCAAGATCCCAATTCTGGCCTTTATTAACTCTTTCTAATAAAGCACAAGACCTAAAGAAAAAGAAACAAGAATTAGTAACAATAAAAAAAATTAAAAACTAAAAAAAAACAAAAAAATACAATAAAAAGAAAAAAAATACTTATTTTGGTTTAAGATCCTGATCTTGGCCTTCATTAACTCTTTTTGACAAAGCACAAGACCTAAAAAAAAAGAAATGAGAATTAGTAACAATAAAAAAAAACAAAAAACTAAAAAAAAATAGAAAAAAAAAAATATTACTTATCTTGGTTCAAAATCCTGATTCCAGCATCTATTAACCCTTCTAGGTAAAGCACAAGATCTAAAAAAAAAAGAAACAAGAATTAGTAATAACAAAAAAAAATAACAAAAAAAATAACAAAAAAAGAAATAATACTTATCCTGGTTCAAGATCCCAATTTTAGCCTCCTTAACCCTTTTCAGTAAAGCACAAGACCTAAAGAAAAAAAAAATTAGTAGCAATACAAAAAAAAAAATAAATAATAAAAAAAATAAACTAGAACTTATCTTTATATTAGTTTCAGGTTTAAGATCCTTTCTAGCAAAGCACAAGACTACAAAACAAAAGAAAAAATAGTAAATAAAATTTTAAAATCAAAAGTAAATAAAATTTTAAAATTAAAAGAAAAAAATAATAATAAATAAAAAAATTCAAAAAAATTCAAAATTAAAAAAAAAAATTAAATTAAAAAAAAAAATAATTCAAAAAAAAACAAATTGTTGCAATATAGATTATAAATGCAAAGATTTTGCATAACACAATAATTTTGAAATATTTTGAAATATTTTGTATTTAGCAAAAATTTCAAAATTTATTTTACAATATTTCGAAATTATTTTGCTATACAAAATCTTTCAAAATATTTTACATCTATAAATTTGCTAATACTATTATGAAAGGCAATATTCTATCTGAATCTTTTAGAGTAGAAAAAGGAGTACAACAAAAGGACCCATTCTCTTTCTTAATATATGTGCTTACATTTGAATCACTACTTATACAACTAGAAAGAAACATCTAAAAAATTTCTTTAAAAACCCAGTTCTTTAGACTGTTAACTTATGCAAACTAGATAAGCATTATGTAACTTTTTGAAACTTATAAAGCTGCCTTTAATGCAAAAATTAACAAAAACAAAATCAAATTAGTGCCTCTTACAAACACAGTCTGCAGAATCAAACTTAAAGATGAATCTTAATTTACTAAAACTGCAGAACAGAAGATACTAACAATTCTTGAGTATAGAATAAACACAAAAAGCATTTTTAAAAAAGACTTATGAATAACAACAATCACTAGAATAAAGAAGACACTAGAGAAATCATCTAACTAAAATCTTTCTTTTAGAGAGAAAATCCTTTTAGCCAAGGCACTTATATTTTCACAAATATAGTATGCAGCATATCTGACTTTACCAAGTGAAAAACAGATTGCAGAAATCAACAGACTTATAATACTCTGAATTAAAACAATTCCAGAATGCTGCTTAGATACTTTATATTCTAACAATCACTTGAACAAAGTAGCCTTCAAGCCTCAATAGTAGAAGATATGCTATATGCTAGACTAATTTCAGTATAGAAAAAACTCTTTACTAGTGACTTTATATAGGCCAAATACAAAAGGAAAAAAATTACAGAAATTCTATTTAAAAAAAAAACATATCAATAAATTAAGCATTAAAAACAAATATAATTGGGTCAAAAGCCTGGCCAAAAGAATAAAAACTGTATCTCTTGGCTTGAAAAAGCCAAAGTCAAAGTTATTGCAACAATGATCTGGCCTTGGAAGCTCAAAGATATTAAAATAAAAAAAAACTTAATAGAGAAGAACTTTTAGTCAAGAAAATTATTGAAATTCTAAGAAAAAGACTGACATCTGAACCACCTAATCTCAGCCAACAATCTAACTAAATGCTAGTCAACAAAACTACAGAGATAGGGTTGTAGCAATCTAGTGAAGTAGACAGGTTGTTAACTTCCAAGTGGCAGGTCTAGTGTTTAAATCCCATGGATGGTAAAATTTGGATATTATATCTATATTACAGTAATTGTGTCTTGTTAATCAGTTGGATGAAAGAAATAATCTGTAATCTTAAAAACACCATCTTGAATGAGAGCTTGAAGCATCTATGCAAAGTGTAATATTACACATACATAGAGAAATGTTAATAACTGGTGTTGCATAAAACTCTGATACAAACCTACAATAAGACCACTAGGTGCATAATACTAAGAAACTGAAGCATAAAAACCTACTTGGGAATTCTGAGTAAAAAGGTAGTATGGACTTTCAACAGTACTACTGGACCATCAGAAGGCCCCAAAAAAGGATTACTAGAGTTACTAGGAGGTGTGGATCAAAATTATAACAAACAGAATTTCAACAGATCATAATCCCAATAGTCAGAATTTTTAGATAGAAAATCTCCAAGTATAAGATATGTTTAAAGCAAAATAGGCTCTTATAATTTAATTAATTTTAGGATTAGATCATTTTAGATAATGATTAGAATAGAGTTTGCTATAGTCTATTATATTTTTTATCAGAGTTTTTAATTGTTAGAATTTTAACTGTTGGAATTTTTAACTGTTAGGATTTTTAGCTGTTGGGATTTTTTGTCAGATTATGACCTGTCAAGATTCTGTTTGTCAGGATTTTGATTCAAACTCTTACTAGAATGGATCAGATAACAATATATATAAAAATGCATATACCAACCAGACTGCTAAAAACTACTAAAAGAAAAGAATCTTAAGATACTATATTGGGCCATCTGGATTAGTAGTTTGTGAAGTCTTGTAGGTCTTGTAGTTCAGAAGTAGAGGGTGGAAGTTAGGAAAAAAAGGTATTAGGGTCCTAGTAAACTTTACAAGAATATAGTAGTTTAGTAGTTAGCTCTGACTGCAAGTAATAGTCTAGATCAGAGCAGTACTGAGTCAGCTGTAAGTATGAAATACAGAAGGCTCTAGTGGGCTTAGTATAAAGTTAAACATGACTTAGTAACTATGGTATATTTGCAGACTAACACTGCAGTTAATAGAGTAGAGGTGGATACAAAAACTAGAGTGTTTAAATAAAGAACTTACAGGTAGGTTCTAGGTATAGCAACTAGTTGAGCAAACTACTTAAAATAAACAATAACTAAAGTTGTATGAGTGGCTAGTTGTATACTCTTTCTATGATTGCCTCTGTAGCTATTGTACATAATAGTTATATGCCAACTGATTATCAATAAACTTCTAGATCACAATTACTTATCTTAATGTCTAAAAAAAAAAAAAAAAAACTACAAAAACAGCTAAAATAGAAGAAAGCAATAAACAACTATTAGAAGATAATTTTGATACTAATTGCAATAAATAATATATAAAAAGCAATAAAAAGTGCTATACTTGAAGCAGCAAATAAACATATTCTAAAAAAGAAGATCTTTAATACAAAGATAAATAAAAGGCAAAGTTAGAAAAAACAACAATAATATAAATATATTGTAGAGCTGCAACAAATAATTAAAAAGGCAAACAAAGAAGAATCAAGAGGCAAAAGCAGAAAAAAAAAAGAAATAAATTATAAACTCAAAGCAATAAAAAGAAAAATAAAGATATTAAAAACTGATAAAAAATACTTAAAAAAAAAGAAAAAAGAAGAATAGAAGTAGCTGCAAAAAAAAACAGATTTAAGAAAATATAAACAAAAGATTTGAAATAATAAAAAACAGATTAAGACAAAATAATTATAAGCCTATTCAATAGGCCATACAAGAAGATAGTTCTTGACAGATTCATGATACAAGAAAAAGAAAAAGAACTAATAATAAAGCCAAATGTAGTTAAAATAGACCTAAAAGAATATTATAAAAATTAGTTTAGAAAGAAAAAATCAATTTAAAAGAAATGTTAGAAGAATGAAAAGAGATATATACAAGTCAAAAAGTTGGATTAATAACTTATGATATGATAAGTTAGAAAAAAAAATAGATGAGAAAAAATAGAATAAAATACTGAAAGAACTCAAAACAGGCACAGCTTCAAAAATATCTAGTATAAGCTATATATTAATCAAATATATAAAAAAATTTTTTTAGAATATTTGCAAACCTTATATTAGAAAAAAAAAATACCAAACAAGTAGAAGATAGCACAAATATATCCAATTCTAAAAAATGTTAAATGAAACTATAGTCTTAATAATATAATACCAATTGCATTAATTGAGACTTTTAGAAAAGTGATTACAAAAGTAATAATGAAAAGACTAGCCAAAGTATTTATAGAAAGACAAATACTTAAAAAACCAAACTATGCAGATCTATTAGGCAATGCAACAGAACAACTAATACATATTTTAAATATGATAATAGAAGAAACTTAAGAGAAAAACAAAGAAGTATAAATACTGTTGCAAGACATGAAGAAAGCATTTGACTCAGTCCCATTAGAGAGCCTAAAGTGGATACTTAAAAGAATTAAAGTACTACAGAAAATGTGAAAATATATAATAAAACTTTTTTTAAAAGATAATTAAAAGTTATTACAGCATATAACCTAATAGAAAAAATAATAGCAAAGAACAGAATAGATCAAAATGAGGTAATCTCACCTTTAATATAATGGCTCTTTTATAATTTATTACTAGAAAGAATCCAAGAAGATAAAACACTTAGTTATATAGTAGAACAGAAAAATAGAAGAAAGAACATATAACAATATTATTATGAGTTACAGACAAGCTGCAAATAGCAAAAAACAACTACTAAGAATTTTAGAAATTGCAGAAGAATTTTTTAAAGCCAATGATATTGAAATAAATAGATCTAAGTTAAAACTTATACTAAGCTTAAAAAAAAAAAAAAAGAAAGATTACCTTTTAATGAAGCAAAATAAAAGAACCAAAAAACAGAATCGAATAATTACTAGGAATTTAGCTAAATAATAGAATGAAGAGTCATTAGTAAAAAAAAAGTAAAAGAAATAGTTTGTCAAACAGTCAAAGATTTTAAATACAAAAAAATAACAATGAGCCAAATTGCATATATAAACAATACAGGAATTATTTAAAATTGGAATACCTATTACAATTAATAAAAATAATAAAAAAGATGATTAACAAAATACATAACCTCTAATATGCTTGGCAAAATACAAATGCAATATGATGCATATAGCAAATAATTGCATAATAAAATATAAAGACCTTGGCAACTGCAAGTCAATAGAGCAAAAGATAATAGCAAAACAAATAAGCAGCATATTTTCTAGACTGAACAAAAAAGATGATCTAGATGAACTAACAAATAAAAAAAAAGGTTAGAGAAGAAGAAACATTAAAAAAACAATCTGATTTGTCAAACAATTATAGAAAGTGTATAGATACAAAAACAAGATAAGGGGCATAATAGAAGCAAAAACATAAAAAGCAAGTAGTAACAAAATAAATAACTAAGGATTAATCTATTTAAATTAGCTGATATATACAAAAATAAAAAGCTGATCATATGAAGACAGCTTAAAAGTCTTCAAAGCAGGTCATATAAAGAGAAAAAGTCAAAATAGTTTAGTAAAATTGAGAAAAAGATGCTAATAGCACAAGCAAACAGAGAAGTATATGATTAATACAAAGTAAACAATTACAATACACAAGTACTAAACATCATATAAACAAAAAGTTAGAAAACAAAAAAGAAAAAAATGAATTATATATAGCCAAAGAATAATCAACAACTAGGCAAAGTAGCTAAAAAAAAAAGGTTTAATTAAACACTAATTAATGCACAAGAAAAAAGAACATCTACAAAAATAAGCAAATATAAAGGCTGTAAGAACATACAAATACAAATAACATAAATGTAAAAATTGGATACAACAAGATTACAATATTAAAGCTATTTTAAAATCTATAATAGAAAAAAACAACAACAGAATTAATGTAATAATAGACCAATTAAAAGAAAATAAAACAATAGAGGAATAAAAAAATGAGAAAAAGGTTAAATTCTAAACTCTTTCCTGTTTATCACTAATCAAGAAAGGCAAATAGAAAATCATAATTATAAAATCATCAAACAGAAACCTAAACTCTAAAAATAAAATACTATCAAGGGCTAAAGCTCTTGTCTCAAAAAAAAAGAAAGATTTCTTAACTAGTAGAACCTTTAGTAACTGAAAAAATCTTTAAAATAAGAAAACTCAACAAAGAAAAAGAAACTAACAAATTATTTATAAAAAAAGAAAATGAAACAAAACTTGATAATGACTATAGCTCAAGAAAAGATATCAGCATCAATATTTTTTAGGCAGTCTTCTCTGTTTATGAAAAGAAAACAACAACAAGAACAGTTATATGTCAAATAAAAAATGTGACAACAACAACATCTCAGATAATCAACCAGCATGCAAGGCTACACAAAGTTATGCATCAATTACTAAACAAGGCACAAGCTTGTCTGCTAAGTTGAAATGAGAAAAATCAATCTTTGTTGCATTTTCTTCTAGAAATCAAATTAAATCCAAAAACAACAATGCAAGACTTCACAACTCACTTAATAAAATCATGGTTTCTTTACATGAAAACATAAGAGAAGACATAGTTGCAGCCAAGCAATACTTTAAAAAAAGCATAAGGATCCATCTTGAAATTATATTTTTAAACCAGAATCATCTAATACATTATGCAACTAATGAAGTCAAAATCTTTAGAGAAACAATTTCTACAGATGCATGCAAATTCTTTTTGCCAGTCAAGATTAGAAATGTGCCTCTAGATGCAAAAGAGCATATTTCTAATCAGGTCAAGGAGGACTTTCAAAACTTTGGAAAGATCAGATCTATTAAACCATTGCTTATTGAAAAAGAATTTCTTGCTTCACCTATATAAAGAATAACAGAGTAACTATGAAATAGAAAGAAGCTCCTAAAGTATATTATTTCTGTGATCAAACTAACCATATTAAGAAAAACTGTATACAGTTTCAAGAAGCAAAAGATCTAAGAAAATACTACCAAGAATATAAAAACAGAAAGGCTCAAATGGAAATTTTTAGCAAAAACTCATTTGAATATACTATGAACTTCAATAAGAAAACTTCTGCATACAAGAAACAGTACAAAATACTGACATGAATCAGAATCTTCTCAAGAATAAACAACTCTCTTGAAGGAGGAAATGCAAAAAAACAACATGGTTATTAACACAAAAACCTTATCTTCAGAAGAAAGAAATATAGATAACTTTACAAAAAATATAATTCTAGAAGAAACAATTGCAGACCTTTGAAGTCTTCAAACTAAATATTAAGAAAATACAAAAAACATATCCTTTACTTAGTTATATGTAAAAAAAGAAAGCACAAAGAATCAAAGCTCTATAAGACTTCTAACAAAGAAAATCAACAAAAGGAACTAGGACAAAGAGCATGAAATAGCTCCAAAACTTACTAGTTTTATTATGAACAATACAGCAATCAAGATAGCCATCCTAAATATTAAAGGGTTAAATAATATAGATAAATGACTTAGAACTTTGACACTTTTAAAATCTTATAGACTAGATATTATTCTTTTACAAAAAATGAATATATTTAACAATACAACTTGACAATTCTTAAAAAATAAATAGTCTTTTGATTCAGCCTGAACAGGCAGAACAGCAATTCTAGCAAAAAACAAAGAAATAAAATTTGAAAACACCAAAATATCACAAAAAGACAGAATAATCTCTATCTGTTTTATCTTCAAGAAGTTTTCTTTTCATATAATTAATATATATATTTTATCAAACATCTTGGATAGAACCTCATTTTTTGACAACTAGGCAATTGAAAAGATAATATAATTAACATTCTGGCAAAAGATCTAAACACAAATCTAGACCTAAAAGTTAACAAAATAAGCCAAGCAAGTGCTCAAAATGATCTTTTAAGGTTACTTCTTAAGGGTATTGTAAAGGATTTCATAGATTCTGCATTCTTTACATCTTAGAATCCCTTTTATACTTTTCAACAAAAAACACATAACAACTAAATGATAGCTACTCAATTAGACTATATTTTTATAGACAAAAACTATAGTCATCTAAATTCAGAAACAAAAACAAGTTTGAAAATTTGGATCATCTATTAGTTGAATGTGTTCTAAGTTTAAAACAAGAATCTAGACACTCAGCTTTTGAAGATTTGATGTAAACTCTTTTAAAAACAATGTTCTAAAAAAAAAAGTCCCGAATGAAATCCAAGAAGCTTTCTCTGCAACAAACTGGGATATACATAAAGTTTATATAAAATCTATTATAAAAGCTTTTAAAAAGTTTAAGGCATTAGAAGATAAAATAGAAAGACTAAACAAAAAAGTTAGTTAAACAAAAGAAGCTATAGCCAAAAAACTCTGCCTGACCAGACTCATCTTTTCACTATATTAGATATACTTGATTTACAAATCCAGTTTGAATTAACAGAGCTAGCAAATAGGTGGCAACAATATTCAAAAGCAAACTGAATAGAATCAGGAGAAAAATATACTAAATACTTTTATTCACTTATCCTCTTGACTGCACCCACATGCTTTCTCAACCTACTGATGTACATGCTTAAATCTATCACTTATGCTCACTTTAAAGCTAAAAAGTTACATTTAGCTTTGGCAGAAATACAGATACCCTCTATTCAAGAACAACATAATAAAAAAGAAATACTTAACTATATTAAAAAACAATATACAAAAATATATAGTAAAGAAAAAATTGACAACACAATAGCAAAACAAATTACCAAAAATCTTTTACAGACCTCTGATCAAATAAACAGCAAACTAGTAAAACATATCTCTCAAGAAGTAATCTCAGAAGTGATCAAAAAACTACCTAACAATAAGTTTCTGAGGTTAGACAGCCTTATCTATAAGTTTTATAAACTGACTAAAGAACATATTATATCTGTTCTAAAACAAGTCTTTAATAAGGTTTTAGACTCAGGAATACTGTTATCTTCAAGATATAAAAACTTAATTATGTTAATACCAAAGAAATCCAAAGAACTTCACAATATAAACAATTGGAGACCTATATTACTAGTTAAAAATTTTTATGAAAATTGTTGCTAACAGATTAAACTTAATATGCAGTGAAATAGTATTTTTATATTAGCAAGGATTTAACACAAATAGACTAATTATAGACTTAGCTTTGGATATATTTACAATTCTGAGAAATCAAGATAATGAATCCAAAGAATACTAGATGCTTTTTGTTAATCAGCAAAAAGCATTTGACAGAATAAATTATAAATTTTTACAAATAGTTCTCAAAAATATGAACTTTACAGAAAAATTTAGAAACCTGATAAAAAACTTATTCAATCAATCGAAAATGATGTGATATTTTTAAAGACATGTAAAAGTAATAAAGAGAACTTGGAAACATTCATAGCATATAACAGTAAAGCTTTATTTTAGAAATAAATTAATTTTATATTTTTTTTTTTTTTTTTCGCATCTAAGCGCTCTTTATTTATTTATTTATTAAATGTTATAATACATATTTACAATGGAGGTTTAATATGTTTTAAAATGTTGCAGGCTCTAGCTTTTTTTGCCAAGGTTCTATTGCTCACTATTTTGTACAAGAGGTTGATTTCATATTTTAACTTGTGTTTTGT
>CAJVQA010004799.1:0-17063 GCA_910591915.1 Cetraspora pellucida
GTTGGTTGGTTTGGTTTGCAATTTGTGTACTGTGAAGTTGAAGATTCCTTTTTTTGTTTTGAGTGCAGTTATAATTTTGTTATATCCCCAGGCATCTTTGTCAAAGGGTTGAGTAATTCTATTTTGTAGTCTGTCACATATACTATCTATCCATTCTTGAGTGTAGTTTATTTCTATTTCAGTTTGCATTTTGTTAGACGTGGGAATATTTTTTTTAGTTATTTGACTATAAGTAAGTGGCTTGTGTTCTTCTGGATTGCTGTCTGTAGTTGTAACTAGTTCTGTATCCATGTGGTTATTCTCTGTGTTTGTGTGTTCTTTGTTGTTGTCTAGGATATTGTGTTGTTTGTCTGTCTGTTCTAGACTATTGTTGGTGTTGGGGCTTTTTATAATCAGTTCTAATAAGGATGTAAGATTGGTTAATTCTGTATATTTGTTACCAAAACCAGTTTGTACAGGTTTGTTGTTGTTGTTATTTGATTGTGATGATGTCATAGTTGAATTTGACGGGAGTAAGCTAGATTACCCACTTTTTGCACTGCTTTGGAGTTTTGGAAGAAGAGTACGTCGTTTCTTTGCTAGTGCATCAGAATAGGTAGAGTCTTTTTTTGTGCCAGTTTTGCCTTTGAGGGAGCTGTTGTTGTGAGAACTTGTAGTTTGTTTTCCTATCTGTAATTTTAGTATAGTCTCAAAAGAGAATATAAATGAGAGGCCACTAGGTCTGTGTTGACTTTCTTTTTCTGTTGAAGTGTTGTCAGTTTTACTTTGTTTTCTTTTAATCTTGTCTAAGTTTTCTGGCTTCTCTTGTTTGTTAGCTGCGAGCCCAAGGCCAGAGATAGCTGTTAGTCACTAAAAATTTAATTACTTTGTACTTCCTTGTCTATGTTTTGCCAATTATTTGTTTACTTAGTATTTTGCGATCTAAAAAAGTTTTTTTTATTGTTAATATTATTTTTGTTAAATAGAATATATATTAACTTAATATCTTTTTTAGAAATTATAATAATAATATTTCTGATATATTTTTTAAAAGTTTTATTAGACTTACTATAAATTGGCTTTAATTATTATATTAATTATAGTTTTTCTTATTCTTAGTTATTTTTGTAAATTTGTAAGTATTGCTAATAGTAACTATCTCTTAAATTGTAGATCAATACAAACAAATTTGTTTGTATTTTTATATTTTTTTAACTTTAATTTATTTTTTTAAAATACTAAAATATTTAAATAAAATTTAATATAATATTATTAAAAAGAGAAATTTTATTTTGGCTTAGATCAAAATAACTTTTTTTAAAATTTAAAGTTAGTGCAGACTAAAATTATATTAATACTGACTAGTGTTTTTAATATAAAAACTTATCTGATATTAATGATCTACACTAACTCTAAATTTTAAGAAGAGTTATTTTGATCCAAGTAAAATAGAATTTTTCTTATTAAAAAATAAGAATTATTTTTATAATATTTATTTTTAAATTATAAAAAAAATTAGATTATTTATAAATTAAAAATAAATAATTTTATAAAATTTTAATAAAAAACTTTTTTAATTTATTTATAATAAATTTTTTAAATATTAATTTTAAATATAAGCCATTAGTTTATAATAACCTATTATCATGGTGATTTCTATAATCAACCAATTAGATTACATAAAAAGATCATCAAAACAAAATAAAATTTTAAATTTTTTTAAATCTTTTTTTAATTATATCTTGACAACTACTTATTCAAATTTAATAAAATTTTTTTATTTAAATTTTAAAAATCTTTAAAATTCAAATAAAAAAAATTTTATTAAATTTTTTTTTTTTTTTTTTGGTATTAAGGTGACTTCTTTGGTCTTTTGACTTTTATTAATTACTTATTGATATTGTAGTTCAATAAACTACTACAGAAGAGAATACAATTGGCTACATGTGTAACTTTTCTATATTACCTATTTAAGGAGTCCATCTGAAAGTTTTCTACTAATTGCCATACCTAACACCTCTGCTTGGATGTTTTACTTTAAACTCTCTGAATCTGTAACCTGTGTTAACTTACTGGGTCATATTCAGATGTTCAGATTATCATCTTAACCTTAGGACTAATTTATCTTTAAGGTAAACCTCCAGAGCCTTCTGTACTTATTTTTATAGCTGACCTAGGTATCGCTATGGCAAAACCAACACTTGTGGTCAAAGTTGACTATTAAACTGCTATGCTCTTGTAGAGTTCATTTAAACCTTAGCATCTACTTTATAGCATAACTTCAGTATTTTAGTATACTTCTGTTTTTTTACCTGTCTTTTTTACCTGTCTTTTTACCAAACTCCTAATTCAGATAGCCTGTGTAGGACTACGACCAGTCCATCAGTATATCAGGTTGGCCCAATATCCTTTTTCTTCAGTTCATTCTGATGGCCTGGTTAATGGTATCTCTGAGACTTCCAATCCAGATGTTCTTGTCTGGCTGGTTATTATGACTAGGTACTATGACCTTGGTATTCATTTCCTCATGCTAGCCTTTACAGTAGGGCCATCGAAGATCTAGCTACCTCTCTACTTGAGTCTTTCCAAATGGACTTCTTGCTACCTAATTCAACAGATTTACATAGCCACAAGGACTTATTTAATGTTTGCACTGCCCAATTTGTCAGTTTGCATTCCTCTGTGTAATGTCATACTTACACAGATGCCCTATGACCTGCCAGTTATACTGGTGTAATCACCATTACAGGTATCCTAACCTAATCATTAGTAATAGTTGCTATAATACAAATATTACATAGATAATTATTCAAATTTTCACTGTCAATGGGATTTGAACACCTAATTTACCACTTGGAGGTTGACAACCTGACCACTTTACTAGGTCACCACTCCCTTTATTAAATTTTATAAAGTAGTTGTTAAAATATATTTAATTAAAATTTACTAAATTTTTAGAATAATTTAGAAAAAAAATCTTAAATCAAAAATTTTTTTTTAACTTAGGCAGCCTTGCTGATTACATTTATTAAAATACTTGTATACATACTGTACAAAGTTGGCTTAAATTTTGGTTCAACATCTTTTAGCTACTTCTGTGAGTACCTAGAAGTGGTCTGTCACATAGGCCAGAAGGTTATCTCTAGTTCAGGACTATACCAAGCTAGCTAGTAAGATTCTGAAAAAGGGTCTTACATTTCTATTTACAAAACTAAAAACTGAATCGAGCCATGTTTTTTGAATTTGAACTTTGTTTCTCTTCTTTTTCTTTCTTATAACTTGGTTTTGTTCATCTATATTTGTAACCTTTTTTTTTTTTGTATTTCCTTGTTTGAGAGATTTGGTTTTTTGTTATTTTCTTTTTTTTTAATTGTGGTATTAATTTCTACTAATTTTTTTCAATTGGCAATGATACTACAACATATTTTCTATATGTTTTTAAAAAAACATTTTATGCTCATTTGTGAACACCATTATGAAATTTTTGGTTTCTTTTAAAGATTAAGTAATATCTTGTATTATCTTCTTGGCTTTTCTTGTATCAGTTCTTTGATGATTTTGAATCTGCTTACTACTTTTTCTTTATTTGAAGTTCTTTATAAAAGCTTTTTAATTTTTTTTTTACTTGTCTTTCTTTGGGTTTTTTTTACAAGTACTGTTTATACCAAGTTGATTGCTATATTTGTTATACTATTTCATCCTTTTTTATGTTTATTGCATGTTAATAGATGTTTTTGATCCTCTTTGTGGTCTTTATTACATAGTATACAAAATGCATTTTTGTATAAATCTGGTCATCTTTGTGCCAAGGTTTTGAGTATAGGTAGCTTTTTGCTTATGCATTTAATTAATGTTGCTAATTTTTTGTTCTTCTTCATACTTGCATATTTTGTTCTGCTTTGATTCTTAATATTTTGCTATAGCATTGGCTAGTCATGTTCTTCTTTTTCTAAATTTGGTTCTGTTTTTTGAATTGATGATGTAAATCTCTATTTTGCTCTGATCTTAAGTTCTAGTATATTTTTAATAAAATTTTTTGTTGGGCTTTTGATCACTAAATTCTTTCAGCAGAGTGAAATATTTAAATTTGAAAATAGTACTTCTATTATTCTATCAGAATTATTTATTTTATCTTCCTCTTTTGCTAATTTATCTGCTCTATTATTTTATTCATTACAACTGTCTTTTTATTTTAACCAAGTCTAATTTTAATTTTTTTAATCTAAGCAACTCTAGTATACTTCTTTTAAGATCATAGTTTTTTTTTTAAATCCAATGTTTGCTTGACTTTAGCTTTTTTCTTTTATTAAGACCCGTTATTGCTGCTGTACTATTAGTGTAAATCTTGATCTTTTTCTTTTTTAGTATTATTAGTAGTATATACCAAATTGCAAGTAATTTTGATTTTGTTGATGAAGGCCAATTTTGTGCACTAATTGTACTTTCATTAATTATTTTTTTTTCTTTACTGTCTATTTGTACTCATGCTACTCCTATGCAATTACTCTCTACTGAACTTTCTATCAATATCTTCTTAAGTAATCCATCTGTATAGAAAATCAACTTCTCATTGCTTTCTAGTTTGTTTTTTTGATTTTTATAAACAAGCTCTTCTTTAAGTACTTAACTAAGCCATTGTTTTTTTATAAGCTCTATGTCTAAATCTTTATATATTATTTCTTTAACTGGGCTTTCATGTTTGCTTGGTTTGGTTAACTTGTTATATTCCTAACCTCTTATCATTTTTTGCTCTACTTTGAGTTTAGGCATTTTTTTTTACTAATAAGTCTTGACAGAAAGCTTTGGATATCTTTTCTATTATTTTACCTTTTACAACTTTTCTGTTCTCCAATTTAATTTAAGTTGCAGCTATTATATTTTTCCAAAAACTGGCCTATTTTGTTTTCTTGTAGGTTTGTTTTTTAATGTTCAGTAAGCATCTTTTTGGATGTATTCACAACTATTTTTCTAATTACTAGATTTTTTTTTCTTTTCATAATAACTTTAGTACAATCTACTCTTTTTTTCTGTTATTATTTAAGCACCTGTCTAAAGTTGTCTGTAGTAATACCTCTTTATTTCCTTTTGATAATATAAATTCTAATTTGAGTTGTCTGCTGTTCTTGTCTTTTAGTATAGTTTTTTCAATTCTTTTAAACCAACTTGCTGGTCTTTTTTTGCTTGATTTTTTCCTTAATAGTTTGAGCTGCTGTCATAAAATCATTCTATTATCTTCTTTATTAATAAGTTGATTTACTGCAAATATATTGAGCTTTCTTAGTGCTGTAGTTACTTGTAACATAAACTTGTTCTCTAACACATCTGCAATTTTTAATTTTCCATCTGTTCTTTTTATACATAAATTATTAAGATTAAGAGTTATTTATAACTTTTTAGCTCTAAGCATTAACTAACATGCTAAATTGTTTTTTTATAATCTGCTGCATACTTTTATTGAGTTTTTCTGCCAGTTTGTCTCTGTTACACCTAAAAGAAGCTGTCTCTGATTGATTCTGATTCTTGTTAGTTTTTCTTTAGAATCTGCTGAATTAATTTATACATACAAACTTGTAATTTATTTAATTAGCAATTGATCCCATAACACATTGTAGTTGCTTAGATTTTTATAGATAATTACACTATTGCTTACTGTTTTTGCAATTTTCAACTTATGTTTAGCTACTCCTATTATAGGCTCTTGTATAGTATCTATTGCTCTTTTTGAAAGCCTTGATACTTGAAGCATATATACCAACTTTAGCACTATACATATATTGTTTATATATGATATCTGAGCATCTGTCATCTTTTTGGTATTGAGCAGTCTTGCTGTAGAACATACTAATTCTTTGGCTTTTGTTTTCATTTGGCCTTTATTAAGTTTATTATTAAGCTAAATTTCTAAAAACTTTGTTATTTTAGTTTTTTTTTTTCACAAATCTACTTATTACTTAGTCTAACTCTTCTATTTTCTTTTAGAATAATTGGATTCATTATAGTAAGTTTTGATTTCTTTTCATTTATCTGAATGTCATTTAGTTTAAAGAAATCTTTAGCAATTGCAATGTATGCACCATTTGCTCTTTATCACTTGCTATTCATGTTATATCATCTGCAAATGCTACTACTACTTAATGTAATTTTATTTCAGTTGTATAGCTTAACTTGTTGTTATTTGGGATTAATATGACTGTTGTATAACCTAGATCTACATTATTTTGTACTCTTTCCAATAATGGATTATAGAATACTCTTCATATTAATAATAAGAGTACCTTCCTTTGTTCAATTTCATCATTAATTACAATTGCCTCTGTGTGTTCCTAGTATGTAATTATTTTAGATTGTCTGTCTTAAAATAAATTTAATATCATTGAGATTATTTTTTCTGGCAACTTAATTCTTTCTATAGCTCATTGTTGTTCTCTTTAGCATTCTTTATTAATGCATTTATAATATGCACTGGCTTCTTAGTTGAGTTTTTTAACAGCTCTGCAAAATTTGGCTCTTTAAGTATATTTCTTCTACAAAAAACTTTTGTTAATCTTTTGGTCAGAATTTTTGTTATATACTTCTAAAAGGTTTCTAAAAGTGCTATTGGTCTAACATTATCTAAATTATAATGCCAATTTATTTCTTTAAAAATTAAATATATCTGTGAAATCTTTTATTTGTTTGAAACTTTACCTGTTTTGATACAAATTTCTGCAAAATTTCTGAATATTTCCTAAGACTTAGGTCTTGCTGCTTGAATTAGAGTATATATAATGCCCAAAATTCCTAGTGCTGTTTTCTTTTTAAGGCCTATTAGCATTTTATTTCATTCTTCTTTTATGATATTTTGTTTCAAATCTTGGTAATATTCTTCTTTTATTGTTTTTTTTGGTTTGTATACTTCTGACCAACATTCTTTACAGATCTTTTGGTTAAAATCACTTGATTTAAACTGGTTTTGATAGTATTCTTTTGTCTTTTCCAAAACTTCTGTTGATTTTATAAATAGTTTCTTTTATTCTTTTACCTTTCTTATCAGTCTATCAATTTTAATTTTTTTTGATAGTTTATCTAATAAACTTATTAATATTTTGTCTTGCTTTCTATCAATTATTTGGCATTGTTTTTCTACATTTTCTTTATTTTTTTTCTTCTTTGGTTATCTAATTCACTGGCCCTTCTTATACAAAGTATCTTCTACCAACCTTTTAAATCCTCAATAAGTTTACAAGACAACTTTTCTGTGCCAGATCTATGTATATTTTATGTTGTTGATTAATAAAAATGATTTTTTTATTTAGATCTTCTATGTAGTCTTCTAAGTAACCTAGTTTGATGTTTTTTCTTTCAATATTTATCTATCTTTCTAACTAGATAAGTGTTTTTTCCAATTGTATTTCTTTTGGTTTTTTTTTGTTGAATGCTATATTTGCTATTTTCTTTTTGAAAGACATTTGTATGCTATTGTAATAATGTTATTGCTAATTATATCTCACTATTTATTTATATTCTTCTTATTTCTAATGTCTTCATTTACTTGAGAAAACTTTTTCATATCTTGGATGCAAACTTTTTTTTCTAGTTGCTTATTGAGATTTTGCTTATAGTTATCCTAAACTTCTTTGGTTACTTTGTTATATATAATTACTGTTTTTTTGAAATTTTCACTTCTAATTTCTGCTACACTGTATGATATAATCAAGTAATTCAACTCTATTTTTGTTACTACCACATTATGATTACTGTTTATACAAATGTTCATTAGCTGAACTTCTGCTTCATAAAGACCATTTGCTAATTCTTTTGTAATTCAAATATAATCAATTCTTGACTTTAAACCTTGACTTAACTATGAAACTTCTTTTGATTCTAAATTAATTAATTTAAATGCATCTTTAAATTCTTGTTTTTCAAGCTATTCTAACAAAGAATTTGGTTTTGGTTGTTTTTTTCTCAATTTTGTTAATCTATCTAAGTTAACATCTATTACATTATTAAAATCATCTATAATCACTATTTGTATTCTTTCAAATTTCTTAATATACTTGTTTATAATTGTTTTTTGAATTAGACTTCATTTTTCTTTGTTATTTAGTGACAAGTAAGTCATTATAACTATAATCTCTAGCTGTTTAAACATAAAACTAGCTGAAATTATATACTCATTTATTCTGTTTATCTGTCCTAAGTGTTTTTCTTACTAATTGCTAATTAGTAAACCTATATCTAAACTTTTTTTTTTGTCTGGACATGTATTTGTTCAAAAACTTTTGTATTCTTCTAAATTTCTTGTTAGAAAGAATCTCTCTTTAGCTGTAATATTTGTTTCTGATAGTCCTATAATATCAAGTTCATTATTTATCATTTATTTATATAGTGATTCTATTGTATATTGCTAGTTTAAGCTCAATTTTTTCATTTTCATATATTCTTCTTATATGCATTCTATATTGTATATTTCTTGTCTCTTGCTAAAAGTTATCTTTATCTATTTATTATCTTTTTTCTTTATTGTTATTCATATTCAATAGCTTCATTTTATTTTTTCTAGAGTTTTTCTTTAGATATAAAGTGTTTTCTTGTAGTATTTGTGTTCTGTTTACTTGATCTTATGAAGAGAAGCTTATCTCTATATCTGTTAACTTTGAATTAACCTTAATGACTATTAGGAGTAATTTGCCAGTTTCCACCTTTTTGCTATATCATTATCTTTTTTTGTACTTCTAATTTGTCAAATCTGCTAAGAATTCTGAGTAACCAACTTTCTGTAGATGTTTTCTTATTGCTTTTTCATCTTTTTGTTTTCCTTTTTTTGTTTTCTCATTTCTTTTCTTTTTTCTTTATATTTGTATTCTCTTTTCTAAATACTATTTCCTTTTTTCTTATCATTATAGTCTTTGTTAATTATTTTTGTTTTTTGTTTTATCTTTTTTCTGACCTTGTAGTCTTTTCAAAAGACTATGTTGTTGTTATACCTTATCAGTTTAGATTGTGCTGCTTCTAATTCTTCCTGACTTGCAAATATAATTATTGCAAATCTTTTGAAATTACCATTTTTATTTGTTGGAATATATATCGATTTGCATCTTTACTTTTTAAGCTGCATAAAAACAACACCTCTGAAGCATTTTTGAAAATCTCTAGTAGTTTTGCTGAGTAATGACTTTGTCTATTTCTTTGTTTGTAATTTTCTTCTTCTTGAGTTACTCAGACTAAGTTATTATTATTTAATAATAATGATCATAGAGTGTAATTATCATTACTGCTTGTAATCTCAATTACTTCTAGTGCCTTAAATTGTGTTTTTTTAACTTTTACTATATGTATATTGCTAAGGCTTGTGTATATATATTTAATTTCTTCATACTTAACATTCACTAGCAAATACCAAATTGTTATATATTTTGTAATTTCTATTTTTTCTTTTCCTTCTTTGCTAGAGCTAGACATTTTTGCTTTTTCTTTAAAATATAGATTGAATTCCTCTTTTTGTGAACATAAGGCCACTTGATATCTTTCTTTGTATTCTGGTTTGTTGTTTCTTTACTTTTTTTAGAATTTAAATTAGATTTTCTTTTGAAATTTTGACCTCTTCTGAAATAAGATTACATCAGTCTTCTTTTTTTTTCTTAATGAGTTTATTTAATATCCTTCTGTTGTACTCACAGTTGAAATCTACTACTACTCAGCTATTACCATTTTGAAATTCTTCTTCAATTGTCTTGATATGTTTGTTTCTTCTAAGAACACACTTCATATAGTTGATTTAGTATTCTTTAGTTTTTCCTGAAACTTTAAAAAATGAGATTTTTGCTTTAAAGAAATACTTCTTGTTACAGGTTCTGTTTTTAGATGACCAAAAACTATCTTCTAATGAAGTTACTACTGGTTTGATTTTTAACTCCTTCTGCTTAGTTGTTTCTTTGATATTTTGGATTATATCTTCTTGCAAGGTTTTTTGACTTTTCTTGTGTTCTTTTTTGTCTGTTACATCTGTATAGTTATTTTCAATTACTAGTAGCTTCTTATCTTTATCTGTTAGCTTTGTTTGTTGTACTACTACTTGATACCTTCTTGTGTTTAGTGTTTTAATTTGTTTTAAGTCTTTGATTACTTTTATATCTGCCAACATTGTATCTTCTGTTTGTTGTCTTCTCTTAAATATTGCACTAGAATAATTTTTTTTCTTTCTATTATTTTTTTTAATTTTCTTCATTTTGCTCTTTTCCTTTTTTATTTTCTCTTTGTTTAAACTTAACATATAATCAACTGAGTCTAGATTTTGGCTTGACATCTTAATTTTATTGGCTCAATTCTTAATAGTTTTTTTTTGGTACTGTTTTAATTTCTTTTGACACATATCTTAAAGCTTTGAGTATATAACTATATAGTAGAAGTTCTTTAGTTGTAATTTTTTGAGGATCACCAAGAGTTAGGTTTTTTGCTATAGTTTTCAAGTTACTTGGTTCTTTAGCCATAGATGTTTTAAGAATATGATTTAATTTACTGCAGTTTAAATATCTATGCAATTTGTTACCTGTTTCTTGCATTTGCTAAATTAGGTTTTGTTTGTTGATTATCTCTATTTGCTTACTCTATTTACTTGATCTATTTTTGTATTTTTGTTGTTTGACTATCTATTTTCTAATTTAGGTTTGTATATAACTTGATGTTTGTTGTTTTTTTTTACTGATTGTTACAAATTTTCTTATTTGGAATGTACTGCTTGTTTGTTTTTGATGTTTACTGTTTTGATTAATCACATATACTTTACAATTTTTCTGAAATAGCATAATGCTCCACTTTTGTCAAAAAAAAAAATTTTAAGCTAAACAAAGTTTTTAAATAATTTGGTTTCAAGAAGAAGTAAGATTTATATTAAGATAAAGAGAAAATAAAATAGCTAAACAAAATCTAAAGCCTTCTAGATACTTGTATAGGTCAAGAATAACAAATGATTTTAAATATTTTCAAATAATTCGTTTACTCTTTATTAGAGTTGCCAACTTTACATTAGCAACTAGACTATAATTTACTATTTATGGCTTTTGACTTTTTATTAGTATCAAATCTAACAAATGTTAAATCTAATATTTTTAAAGAAGGTTATATTATTAAAGAAAACTTATACTATTATTAAAAAATTTTTAATTTTGTTTGTTTTAATGATCTGAATTAACAATTTTGGTTAAATCAAAATTTTTAACAAAACTTAGAACAAATATATTTTAGTAATTACTTAATTAAATTTAATAAAAAATTTTTTATTTGCATTTTATAGATCTGTAAAATTCAAATAAAAAAATAGTATCAATTTGCTTAAGTAGTTGTTAAGATATTATTAAAAGAAATTAATTTTTTAAATTTTAAAACATTTAGCATATTATACTTGTATCAAAATTTTTATCACAGCTTTGATTAAAAATATCTCAGTAACTACTTAATCAAATTTAATGAAAATTTTTTTATTTAAATTCTACAAATCTATAGAATTTAAATAAAAATTTTTATTAAATTTGATCAAGTTGTTATTAAGATATCTTTAATCAAATTATTTTTCAAATTTTAAAATTTCTATTATAAAAACTTTATCAAAATTTTTATCATAACTTTGTTTAAAAATATCTTGACAATGACTTGATTAATTTTGATGAAATTTTTTTTATTTGAATTCTACAGATCTGTAGAATTCAAATAAAAAATTTTTTTATCAAATTTGATCAAGTAGTCACTAAGATACCTTTGATTAAAATTATTTTTTCAAATTTTAAAATATTTATTATATAACATGTGTATTAAAATTGTTAACAAATTTTAATTGAAAAGATCTCAACAACTACTTGATCAAATTTAATAAAAATTTAAATTCTACAAATTTATAGAATTCAGATAAAAAAATTATTGAATTTTATCAAGTAGATGTTAAGATACCTTTGATTAAAATTATATCTAAATTTTAAAACATCTATTATATAATACTTATATCAAAAGTTTTATTACAATTTGATCAAATATATCTTAGAAACTATTTGATCAAATTTAATAAAAATTTTTTATCTAAATTCTACAGAGTATAGAATTTAAATAAAAAGAATTTCTTTAAATTTGATCAAGTGGTTACTGAGATATCTTTAATCAAATTTTTTCTAAATTTTAAATTATTTAATATAAAAAATTATGTTAAATTTTTATTATAATTGTGATTGAAGATATCTTAACAATAACTTAATTAATTTTAATAAAAATTTTTTTATTTAAATTCTATAGATCTATAAAATTCAAATAAATTTTTTTTTAAATTTGATCAAGTAGTTACTGAGATATTTTTAATTAAAAATACTTTTTCAAATTTTAAAACATTTATTATATAACATTTATATTAAAATTTTAATGAAATTTTAATTGAAGATATTTTAACAATTACTTAATCAAATTTGATAAAAATTTTTTTATTTGAATTCTATAGATCAGTAGAATTTAAATAAAAAATTTTTATCAAATTTGATCAAGTAGTTGATAAGATATCTTCGATTAAAAATTTTTATTAAAAATTTTAATACAAGTATCATATTATAAATGTTTTAAAATAAAAGGTGTGGTGACATAGTGAAGTGGATAGGTTGTCAACTCTTAAGTGGCAGGTCTAAGGTTCAATTTCCACAGATGATGAATTTTGAAAATTATATCTGTGTTACAGTAACTGTCTCTTGCTGATCAGTTGGGTTTTGGGCATCTGTAATCTTAAATACATTAAGTCAGGCCCACCTAACATTGGAAGCTCAGAGCATCTATGTGAAGTATAATGTTATATGTACATAAAGGAATGTGAAAAACCAGTGTCATATAAGGTTTCAGTGCAAATCTGTGATAAGACTACTGGGCATAAAAAGCTAAGAAACTGAGAAGTTAGAAACCTACTTGAAAATTCTGAGTAAAGAGATAGCATAAACTTTTGATAGTGCTATTGAACCAATAGAAGCCTATGAAACACCTTCATAGAAACTATCGAATAAACTGAATGACAAGATATATAGAGGAGCACATGACCAACCAGGCTGCCAGAATTATTGGAGAAAAAGGATACATAAGTATACTATACTGGGCCATTTGGATTGGAAGTCTGAGAAGTCAATTAGTTCTGAGTTGCAGCTAGTAGAGAATGATAGAGAAGAAGTCAGAAAGATGGATATTAGAGTTTAGATGAACTTTACAAGAGTAATAGTAGTTTAAGGGGTAACTCTAACTGCAAATATTGGTCTCAGCCATAACATCAAACCAGATTAGCAATAAAAGGAAATATGGCTTGCTCTGATAGGTTTGCCTCGAAAATAAAAATAGTCTAAAGATTATAGTTCTATGGTTAAATATGAACAGATCTGAGGCAGTAACCTGATGAAATTAATACTAGGGTTAGATCAGAGAGTTTAAATAAAACATCTAAGCAGATGTGTTAGATATAGCAACTGGTAAGAAATCTTTGGGCAGACTCCTTCAATAGGTAATAAAGAAATGTTACATATGTAGCCAGCTGTACACTCATCTAATAGTTCAATATAGATATGTCTGTATAAAACATTTATCTAATATAAGTATTAATAAAAAGCTAGGACCAAAGAGGTCATCTTAATACTGAAAAAAAAATAAATGTTTTAAAATTTGAAAAAATAACTTTGATCAAAAGTATCTTAGTAATTATTTGATCAAATTTAATAAAAAATTTTTTATTTAAATTTTAATAATTATGAATTTAAATAAAAAATTTTTATTAAAATTGATCAAGTATTGTTAAGATATTTTTAATCAAAGTTATAATAAAATTTGATATAGATTTTATAATAAATATTTTAAAATTTAGAAAAAATTTAATCAAAATTATCTTAGTAACTATTTGATCAAATTCAATGAATTATTTTTATCTAAATTTTACAAATTTGTAGAATTCAAATAAAAAATTTTTATTAAATTTAATAAAATAGTTGCTAAGATATCTTTGATTAAAATTGTGATAAAAATTTTAATACATGTATTAAATAATAAATATTTAATAATTTAAAAATAACAAAATATGGCAACCTAGTAAAGTAGTCAAATTGTCAACCTTCTAAGTAGTAGGTTGGGTGTTCAAATCACATCAATAGCAAAAAATTTGAATAATTACTTATATAATATTCATATTATAGCAACTATTACTAACAATTGAGTTAGAATACCTGTAATAGTAATCACACCAGTATAACTGACAAGTCATAGGGCATCTATGCAATATTAAAGTTATACAAAAGAATGCAAACTGACAAATCAGGTAGTGCAAACACTAAATAAGTCCTTGTGATCATATAAATCTGTTAAAATTAGGTAACAAGAAGTCTATTTGGAAAGATCTGAATAGGAAAATAATTAGAATTTCGATGACCCTACTGTAAAAGCTAGTCTAGAAAAACAAATACCAAAGTTATAATATTTAGTCATAGTAATCAGATGAGTAAGAACCTCTGGATTAGGAGTCTCAGAAGTACTACCAATCAGACTGGCAGAATGAATTAGAAAAAAAGATATCAAACTAACCTAATATACTGATAGACTGATTATAGTTCTATATAGGATATTTAAATTGAAAGTTTTGTAAAGAGATAGATAAAAAGGCAGAGGTATACTAAAGTACCAGGGTTATGCTGTGAAATAAATGCTAAGGTCTAAGTAAACTCTACAAGAGCATAGTAGTTTAATAGTTAAGACCTGACTACAAGTATTGGTTCTGTTATAGAAATATCTAGATCAGCTATAAAAATGAGTACAGAAAACTTTGGAGGGTTTACCTTGAGAATAAAATAGTCCTAAAATTAAAACAATAATCTGGGCATCAGATATAACTCAGTGAAGTTAATAGGTTTGCAGACTCAAAAAGTTTAAAGTAGAATACTCAAGCAGAGATGTTAGATATAGCAATTGGTAAGAAACCTTTAGACAGACTTCTTAAATAGGTAATATAGAAAAGTTATATATATAGCCAATTGTATACTCTTTCTGTAGTAGTTTACTGAACTATATTTATCATCATTAAATAAAATCAAAAGACCCAAAAGGTCACCTTAATACTAAAAAAAATAAATTTAAAAATAACTTTAATTAAAAATATCTCATAACTATTTGATAAAATTTAATAAAATTTTTTTTATTTGAATTTTACAGATTTGTAAAATATAAAAATTTATTGAATTAGATATGTAGTTACTAAGATATTATTAAAAAAATATTAAAAATTTTTATACTAATTTTATATGATAAATATTTAAAATTTTATAAAATTTTGATTAAAAAAATATTTTAAAGTCTACTTTTTTATAATAACTTTTATTAAATATGATACTTTTATAAAAAAATAAATATTTGTATTAAATATAGGTATATAAACTAAAAAAAAAATTAAAAAAATTTTAGTAAGCAAAATTGATAATTATTGATCTCAAATTTGATTGATCAATCATTTAAAGTTGCTATAAAGATTGGTTGCCAATATATTTTTGGTTTAAATATACAGTTTTTAATATGTTTTTTTTAGGTTATATTAAAGATTAAATTTTTAATATATTAAACTAGTTTTTTTTAGAACTAAAACTTTTTATTTAGTATTTTTAGATATAGAAACTTATAATTAGAGTTTTAATAAAACTATCTTTATATTAGAAAGTACAACTAGTTATACATATACTTTTGGTATCTAATTTAAATAGTTTATCTATATTTTTATACTAGCTATTATATCTGCAATTCAACTATAAACATTGCTTATTTAAATTTTTTGTACTACAATTTTTACTATATTACTAAAACATTTCTAATATATATATTAGTTAAAAAGTTCTAGATACTTATCTATACCTTTTAAGACATTATATCTTCATTTATATAGTGCATTTTTAGAAGCATTTTTACTAAATTCTTTTGTATTTTATTTACAGCTAACTTAGTTTTATATAATATATTATAACAGAACTAACTAAAAATTATAATCAGTTTTAATAATTTAAGTTTATCCTGTGAATTTTGGGTTATTTTAGAAATTTATTCAATTAAATTTTAATAAATTCTAAAATATTACAAAATTCATATGATAAATCTGAATTATTAAAACCAGTTTCAACCTTTAGAACTAACATTTGCAGTTACAAATATCTGTTAAACTACTATATTTTACTATTTTTATTTTTGTAAAATTTATTCAAATTTCAGTATTTATTTTTTTAATCTTTTCTTATTATATTTTATTAATTCTTTTATTTATTATTAACTAGACTTTGTCAAATTACTAATTTAGATAGTCTAATATAATATACTTAGTATTTTTTTTTTTTGACAAAATTTAGCAACCTAATTAGTTATATACTTCTTTATACATTTTGTTATTCAGTTCTAAAAGATCTTTTAAAAAATATTCATAGGTTTTTATTAGTTTAATAATACTATCAAAAGTTTGTAATATCTTTCTACTTAGAAATTTTCAAGTAAACATTTATTTTTTTAGTTTTTTAGTTTTGTACTTGATGGTTTTATCATAAATTTATACTAATATTTTATATAATACTAATTATTAATATTTGGTTTTATCATAAATTTATACTAATATCTTATGCAATACTAGTTATTGATATTTCTTTATATATATATAATATTATACTTAGTAGTTATACAACTGGACACTTCTCATCTTGCAAAAAACTATGACTTATTACAGTACTTAATGATCAAATCATTGTTGGCAAAGCTAAAAAGCAACCTTCTGCATCTTTTATAACTTACTGGTAATGTAATATTAAATTACAATTTACTCAACTCTATCTTTTACTACCTATTCAATCCTATATATGTCCAGGCTATTCTCTTAACTCTCAAATAATTGCTAACAAATATATAATTGTTATTTTTACCAATCTCTCAACTAGATTTTTGGGTTGAATTAACACTTATTCCTTAGATTGTAGGCCAACACAGGCAAATTTGTCTGCATTTTTGCATTTTTTTTAGCTCTGATTTACTTTTTTAAATTGTTAAAATATATAAATAAAATTTGGTATAATAATATTTGAAAATAA
>CAJVQA010004800.1:0-17062 GCA_910591915.1 Cetraspora pellucida
TACATGTAACTATTTTAAATTATTAATAAAGATATAAGCAAGGCCTCACCTTAATACCAAAAAAAAAAAAAAAAACAATAATATGATATAAACACTAAATAAATTTTTGTAACTATGTAAATCTATTAAAATTAGATAACAAGAAATCCATTTGAGAAACCCAAGTAAAAAGGTAATCAGATCTTTGATGACACTATAATGATTTAAATTGTTAGTTGAAAAACCAATTAGTTAACAACTTTCCAACTAATCAATTTAGAAAATTTTGTAACAACTAGTTGATTAAATTATCAACTAGTTAAATTCTGAGATATTCCATCTATTCGGGTTGGTTCATGTTGATTTCTTTAGTTTGATTGGCCAACCAACCAATTTAGTCACATGATATAAGAAGTTGATTAGTTGCAACTATAGTTGGCAACTAATCGATTGGAAAAATTTTTACCAACTCGAAACACTACTGTTAGTGAACATAAACAGAAGAAAATTGGAATATATTTGCAAAAGAATCAAGAAGGCCTGCATAGTAATAAGAAAAATTCACCTCTAAAAAGATTCTAAAGACTCAACATTATTATAATACGACAGGGTGAAACCCGGATTTACTTATTTGTGCCGGTAATACAATCCAAAAAAGAAAATTTGATTTTATAAATAAAGTGCGTAAAACACGTATTTAGGGTTGGAACGTTAACATTAGAGGCTATAGCGATAGACTATCATTCATTATAAGTAAAATTTCGTTTTCGACATTTTTAATTAGTACACCAAGGCTGGTTTAAACACTAGTTTTTGAGTTTTTTCGCTTTTTCTTCTTTTACACGCATTCGGAATTCATGTCGGGCTGATCCGGAACGATCAAAATTTGAATTCACTGATTGGCTATTTCCTTTTTAGGAGTTTGTATTACCGGCACAAATAAGTAAAGCCGGTGAAACCATCTTTTGCATAATAAAAAACATAGCTAAACGCGGATTTCACCCTAGCGTGATCTACGTAGTGGTTTTACTAATTTACAGCGCGGGTTTCACCCTCTCCTATTATAATTAATGAAATTCCTAAAATAAAAGCTGGTTTAAAACACCTTACGTATCTTTAGCTAATCAGCCATAAAATTTTAACAGAAATGAATCAGTTCATGAAAGACCAAAGAAGAATTGACCTTTTAACCAATTCCGCTGTTATTCAGTTCTTAGTCTTGAGACTGGTCCAAACCAGTTTTAAAAAAATATTTGCAGCTATTATAAATTCTGTGAATCGATTCGATAAGATTTTTAATTCACATAACGATAATAAATTCAATGAATTGAATAATTTAAATCCAAGTGACTAATATAAATACATATCGGATTCATATCTGAGGTATCAGAAATATAGGATTTTATCGGATTTATATCGGATTTTTGTCTTGAATTCGGAATTTTGAATCTTATTTCTCATCACTTTGTTAAATTCGAAATATTTCGGAATTAAAAAACAACTTCGCCCGCAACATTAGGTGTGTGGATTAACTCCGTTATTTTTTGTCGATTGCCCAATATTGTATACATTTTCAGATTGCATCATACGATCTCATATCTCACGTGAAGATTGAGAAATCTTGGCGGTTAGTAATTTATCAAACGTAAATAAAGTCAAAAATATTAGAACTAAAAGCCTATAATCGCTGAACTCAAATTTTGGTCTTGGATATGATCAACATGGTTTACCGTTTTTTATCGTTATTTGACGAATTATATCTATGTATTTCTCTGGTAAAATACAAAAATGGATTTAACTTCCGTTATATTACATAAATCGTTATTTAATTTATTTTCCTTCCAGACAATTGATAAGGTTTGTAATGATTGCCGAATCGATAAATTACTGATTCCCCAGGAATTTGTGGGAACAGCTGTAATTTTCCGATATGTTTAATTTTCCGATCTGTAATTTCCCGAATTTACAATTGATAAGGTAGTTTACGTATTTATATGTTAGTAAAGTACTTTTTAATAATATAACATTTCAATAATAAAAAAGTTATCTAAATATATAGCTTTAAAATAGTGTTACCGTTCATTGTGCAAAAAGATCACACCTAGTGATGGGATTAAATCACTCTTGATACAAAATATTCCACAGTATATTGAACCATTGTTACACGATCGATAACTTCTTTTAAAAGCTCGGGTAGTTTAACTTTCTATGAAACGAACGAATGAATTAATGTTTTCTCTTCGCTTTATAATGTATTTTTTGAATCTCACAACTTTGTTTTTTGCATCCTGATTGGTCGATTTGCTGAAATTCAGGATATGTTGGTTGACAATCACGTGCAATTATATCTGAATCATCTACTGCAGGTTAGCGAAAAGTTTTTAAATTATGCGAAATTTTTAAATAAAAGATGCAATTTTTGATAGAGGATGCGATTTATTTTATAAATAAAGCTAGTTGGACGTATTATTTTATATAGCCAGTTCTTTTTATAAGAAATTAGAGGCTCTCATAGTAAAAATTTCCAAGATTCTTTATAAAGTGATTTACTATGTTTTTATACCGAACTCTAAAAATTTTTTTTTTAAAAAAAGTTCGTCATAGAATAAAAATAGTCAACTTTATTAATCACGCCATTTTTAAATTATAAATAACTAATCAACTTAAAACTATAAATACCTGAATGCATAGTGGAATCCGAATTTCATAACAAATACGTCTTTTTATATGTTCTACATATATTTTAGATTATATAGTGATAGTAAAAAATGTATCGATTCATGTAAATTTCAATTTGATTGGCTAGTTTTCACGTGCAAATCTACGAATGATCTTAATTTCTTTGGGAATCTCCATCATTATCCTCAGAACCTCAGTCCCAGTAACAACATGGAATGTTAGGTTCTCTTAAGACTGAAGAGATTTAGGGAATTTACAAGGTTTTTTAGTTTGTCTTAAAAATTTATGAACCTACTTATTATAAATCATCGCTGTGTCGATAAGATAAATCATGTGAATGGGTGTATATTTCGAAGGTCTGAGTGATGTGAAAAAATAGTCCCAAGAACGCCTTACTTTTTCCTATGACTGTATTTTAGTTAAAAGAGTTGAATCATAAACTTGTCTCATTATACGATAGAAAATATAGTCATAAAAAAAACATTACATCGGATCTTGAAAATAGCCTTACTATGGATTAAAGTCTGTTAAATGGTTGTTGAAACGTATAAATAGAACATTCTTTTGATATCTAACTAAAAATCAAGAATTATTTCCTTAGAAGAATTATCTATTTATTGTCTGGTCTTTCATCCCGCCTATTATATGTGCAAACATGCGCCAAATGCTTGAATACCTTGATATTTTGGTGCCCAAAGGAGATATGGATTCGCAATCAAACTCTGGTGGTCGCGAATCTATTTCCGATATTGGCGAAAAACTTAGATCACGTGTTGTGGTCGTCACCATGTTACCACAGATTATGTCTACAATTTATCTCATTTTTTGGCGTTCATCCGACATTGTGTCGGATAGGTATATGGCCTATTCTGCCGCGACTTCCATTATCTTCTTAGGTAAATATATATAGATATATTAGCATATGACATAACGTATTAATCGAGCTATTTATTTATTATTTGTTATTCAGTTCAAATTTATAAATTATATGCTTTTACCGCTTCTTCACGATCTTGTGCGCAATTGTTGAGCATCAACTTTTTAGTAACGCATATATTGGCATTAATCGATTTGCGAGAAAGAGGTTAATAAAAAAAAAAAAAAAACTTTATAATTGGATTACGGTCAAACTTTGTCTTGGTCACAATGATGGTCAGGTGATCCAAACCTTCATAGTGTGACCAATGGCAATAGATTGATAACTTCGGACTTGCAATTCATGAATGTTTAAATTTTAGTTATCTTCATGATCCGCTACCACTATGGCTATAGCAAGGTTTGACCGTAATTTAAAATTTGCCTTGATTTTACTGACAGTTTTTGGTATAGGAACAATACCACTTACTGTTTCAGGTGGTAGGCTCTCTTTCCTATTTTGGGTTCCACCTTTCAGGTATTTTTGAATAGACAATTTTTTTTTTATAAGGACAACAAAATAATTAATATGCATATTATGCCGCAGTTATTTTTTTGCTGGTAAAACATTTGGATTCATGACCGCGACAATCACGTGTATTATTTATTTTTACGAAATTTTTTGGTAATTTCTCTTATTTATTTATTTTTTATACTGTCAAGAGACTACATAATAGTATTTTTTATTGATTAAATAGGCCATCTGCTGGAACTTCCCTGGTCCGAGGGATTTTTTATCTCGTGCTTGACCTTGTCATACCCATTTTGATGTTTACGCTTTTATCTACTTTTGCATTTATTGATAGACAAGCTGAAGAAGTATTTATAAATACCAAATTTTATTATGTTTGGCTTTTTTTTTTTAATTAATTCATCCTTCCTTTAGGTTAAGGAAGCGAATCAAACAAGATCTGTGTTCCTGCAAACTATCAGTCACGGTATGCATAAAAAACATTTGTCGATAGAAATTGCATTCAACTTTTTTTTCTACATTTAAATTTATCATTTTAAATAGAATTGAGAACTCCAGTTCACGGAATTTTGGCTAGCACGGAATTTCTTTCCTCTTCTTCTCTAAATTCTGCACAACGAGCTTTAGTATCTGCTATCCACAATTCTGGTGTTAATGTCATTCATATGGCTGATCACATCTTACGTGTCGCTAAATCTGTTAGTCTAATCATATCATCTTAATATATACAAGTTCTATTTATTTAAAACCTTTTCTTATATTTATTTCTTTTTAAATTTAAGGATGACCTCAGTAAGCAATTTGCGACTTAAATATCTGTTATTCGCTTTAAAATAACTAATATTCTATTAATGGAAATAGATATCATGAGGGGAATTACTCATGAGACTAAACCTTTTGATTTGTATAAAGCAACTGTAGAAATTACTGATGGTATAAATTATAAAATTTTACTTTTATTTTATTATTTTTATTTCATACAAATTTTCTTAAGAAATTCAACCTTCTCATTGATATGGCACACTAGGGACGGAGCTCCTGTTTGAAACTGAACATATAACTTTTGAATTCGATTATAAAATACCATTACATCAATCTATGTATATTGGTGATGTCGGTATAATTAAACAAATAATTATTAACGTAAATAATTTAATAACTACTCTACGATACTTTGGGTTTCTTTGCTTAATGATTTAATCCTCTCATATATTATTTTATATCTTGTTACAGTTGTTGGGAACCGTGGTATGTATAAATATAAGATATCTTTCTATGTGTTTCTAGTAATTGATTAGTACGTTTTTTCATAGTTGAGTCTTGGTCACCCTGAACAAGTTACGTTAACTGTTGAGAATCAACTTAAAGAACCCACGGAGAAACTTTTTACTGTAGAATTTAATATAATTACAGACTATAAAATTCCGGATCAAAGTGAAGAAAGTGAAGGATCTAATCAGGTATGATCTTAAAAAGTTCTAATGTTATTGATGCTTTTTCATTAATACTTTTAAATTTCCAGGGAGCTTCGTACTCGGAATATTTATCCAAGATGACTACACAAATTCGGTAAAATTTAATTTATATTGATGGTTTGACTAGTATCCTAAGTGTCGCTGGTTAAACGAAATATTTCACCTTAGTGAAATTATTTCTTTTTGATAAAATGGTTCGGGTTTTGAAGAGTAATTTCGCCTGCAACACCAATTATTTGTTGTGAGCTAAAAACTAAAATACTCGAAATATTTAACCATTTCATTCTGGTGAAATATTTCGACTTTTAACACAAAGCTTGACAATTTTTTTTCAAATTATTGTTGTTATTTTATAATATATCTAATCTATTTAATATCCAGCTTCATCCAGACACTTATTGACGCGCTTGGTGGATCTTTCGAGTTTAATAAATCAGATTTTAAAACACCCTTTGTGATTAAACTCGATTTAACTTTGGCAGATGATGATTTCGATCCTAATAGGAATATTATACCAATCCCTCATCGTTATGCCATAAAGAAATTTGAAGACATGGATCCAAGAAGTTTTCTTAGAATTGGCGTTGTTCGAGCATATGATAGTATTGTTACACGGAAGATCCTAACTTTTCTCCAGGAATTTGAAATGAAATCATTCAAAATCGTTGCACCTGAAGAAATTCCTTCAAGTGATATTAATGTTGTTATTTTTGATTCGTCCGAAACTACCAATGAAATTAATGATACTATATGTAAAATTTCTCGGGAGACACGTATCTTTATTATTAGTATTACATTTCTTTTAAAGCACTTAAAAGTCTGTGAAGTGGCACAAAAAGTGGGATTAGATGATTATGTTTACTTTATCGCCAAGGTACCAAATGCTTTTATAATTATCATTCTCATTTTTATACTATGCATAGGATCGATTTTCCGTTCGCATGATAATATGCGAAACATAAAATTTCGTGAGTTAGATTTACGCTAGGGTTTAAACTTGAAAGACGTGTGATATAAAGAAATTTTACAATGAAATTTTTAAGATGTAAAAGGTATCTTGTTAGGTTAATTTTTTTTCGAAACGAGTAATTATATATTACATCTGAATCTTAGGTAGCGTTCCCACAAAAAAATTTAAGATCAGGTGTAACGGATTGTTTTTTTTTGTGGGAGAGCAAGGGGCGTTCCTCGAGTTGGATCGACACGTGAACGGACAATCAATCCTACTTTCTGGTGCTGTTTTATTTTTTTTAGTTTAACTCTAACATTAATAGCCTTTGACCAATGTGAAACTTTGGAACGCGCTGCTTTCTGTGGCTGATGCTATAAATAAAGGATCTCGTAGTATCGAAAGTGCAAAAAGTTTTGAGCAAGGTTCTCAAGGTGAGATTAGTATATATTATAGTAGTATATTTTTTTTAAAATATAATGATAATCTTTTTTATATTGAATTGATAAACAAACAGATTCTCATCAAGCTGAAACGAGTGAAATTTAAATTTTTTTTTGTCAAGGTTAAACTAGTTAAAAATCAGGCTTTCGTTAGTAAAAAGAGATGAATACATAAGAAAGCAATAGTTAGAAAATATTAATGCAGATTATCATAATATATATATGTCGATATGATAATACGTATATAAGTACATATTAGAATAAAATGTATCCGGATTGGAATCCGGCCATCCCAATAGAAATCACGGATACATATTATAATTATATCGACCCAAGCACGATCAATACGCTTAGTAATTCTCAGTAAAACCACCTTTTTTTACTACGTATTAATTACATACATATTACAATTTTATTAAAAGATATTGGCTTTTATAAATGCGCAAGATTAGTATTTATTAAAATAGAATATCTCTTAATTCGCTATTTGTTCATTAACTAAGTTGCAAAAAAAAAAAAATTCTACATTATTATAAGATGCATAGCATAAGAAAAATGATTAAAAAAAAAACCAATTAGAAACTGCAAATACTTTTATAGCATTATACATTAATAAAAGTATGTAAACAAAACTTTGTAATCTACGGAAGCATATGAATGTACGTGAAGTCCTGTGGCTTAAGTCCATGTAAATAGAAGATTAGTATATAAGGAAGTTTCTGGAAAGAAGTTTCCTGATATGGAGAGTTGGTATTTGATGTGAGAAAAGCAGTGAACAACCAGAAATAGAGAGAAGGTGCACTAGTGGATGATACAATGAACATAAAAGGAAACTATGGAAAAGAAATGGACTTATTGAAATTCAAACATTTCTAATATTAAACTAGTTTAGTAAATATGGGATACATTAAAATGAATAAAACCTAAAAGGTAATTTTGGTATCATACTTAGTAAGTTTGCATTAAGGATAAATTTGAAGGATTATGGATATTTAGTAACATCTAATGAGGTGATATTTAGATATAAATAGTAATAAGGTAGTTTCAATCTGTTCTGTTATATCATAATAATATACATTGTATATATATACAGTAAATGTTGAAAATCAGAAAGTTTAAATAGAAGACTCACAGACAGGTCTTAGATATGACATCTAGTAGATAACCTATAAGTGAAATCCCTAATTAGATAATGACTAAAGTTATATGTATAACTAGTTGTATTTTCATTAATATATCTTATATATAATATGTAATCCTATATTATTAATAATAATAAAGATACACAAGTAAGGTTATTCTTGAAACTAAAAAAAAAAAATATGCAAACTTAATATTACAATATTACAAATATATTTAAAATATAAAATTTGATTTTCTCATCAATTTCAGGTTTTGTATTTATATTTTGAAATTTTTAAATAACATTTACTTTCATATACAATATTTGTTTTTTTATAAATATATTTTGCTGTAAAACAGTCACTCTTACAATTATATATTTTGTTACTAACAAGAATATTAGATTGCAATTTTGTGATTTCAATAATACTAACAGTTGTATTAGTCAGAGGATTATCTAGTTTTGAAAACTCTTTTGATTTAAAAGATAAAATTATATTAGCTAAAAATGTTTTTTCAAGAACATCAAATCAATATATAAGATAATATATATTTCTGAAAAGTACTGTAAATATCTTACAAGGATGTATACAACAATCATTAAATCTACAGTTAATTTTAGCAATTTGAATTTTAATTAGATTACCAACTTTATAAACATATTTATGAATATTATATTTTTTATATATTTGGTGTTTTATTTTGAATTAATATTCTTCAAAATTTTTATTAATGACTTGATAATAAATATTATACTAAGATGTTATATTATTTGAGACTTTTTGAATAACTTGAATATTATTTTTTTGAAGAAATATAATTATATAAATTAATAAAATTTTGATTTTTTTATTTATAAATAAAAATTTAAATTGTAATTAATAGAGTTTAATATTAAAAAAAAATAACCAATAATCTTGTCTTATATAATTGTTTTTTAATAATTTATAATATTATTATATATAAAAATTATTCACTTACTAATATCATAATAAATAAGATTAATTTATTTATAATTATTATTAACAATAGATTGTATTCATTAATCATTATTGCATTATATAATCACTATTTACATTTATATATATTTAAGAGTTTATTATTTAAGAGTTCAACTAATTACGTTATAACATTATTTATATAAATAAAATTAGATAAAATATTAAATAAATTATTAACTTAATACTTACTAATTTTTGCTTTTCTGTAATAATTCATTTTGTACTATGTTAGAAAATAATATTAAAAATTAAAACTCATAAAAAAATATTAATAAAAAAAGACATTCTTCTTGTTGATCATTCAAATACAAAAAACAGCTAAAGAAAAAAGAAGATTTTAGCAAAGTTGGTAATAAGAAACATTTTAAGTAGTTTTAAATAAAAAGAAATAGCAATATAGAAAGCAATAGACTAGTAGAAAAAGAGTCTTTTTACAAAACTAATAAATTAGCTATTGAAGAAAAGCAAAAAACTTATTAAAAATAACAATAGTAGAGAATTGCTATTAGATTCTATACTATAAATCTGTTTATATTATACAAAAAACACATAACAGTAAAACAATAACAGATATATATAAGTCTTAAATCAGTATAGATATTACAAATCACATAATGATACATGTGAAATTCTATATATAGATAAGCAAATTAACAAAGAAAATTTAGAAACTAATTAGAAGCATATAGATATAAATAGAACATAAAATTAGTAAAGTGTAGAAAAAGTTTATCAACAATTTTCATAAAAAAAGTATACTAGACAATAAACAAAATATATAATAAAATATTTTTCAATTAGTTAAATAGTACATATTAATATCAGACCAAAAAGATAAAATTGTTATTATATTTACAAAACAAAGCTCAGAAGAAGTTGTACTGTTAAGAAAAACCAGAGAATTAATTAAAAAAGTAAGAAGAGAACAACTAAAAAAGAAATTAAATCTTACAAAGGCAGATAAGAATATAATAATAATTGAATTAAAAAAATTCATAAACAAAAAAATAGAGAAGCAGTATAACAAAAAATAATCAAAAAAAAGAAAAACAAGAAGATAGACATAAAACAGAAAGAAAAATCAAAAAAATAGAAGAAAACAATACAAGTAAAAAAAAACTACGAAAAAAAAACTTTACTATAAAGAAAAAAGTAAAAATAAAGATAAATATTAAAAATATAGACTAGACAAAAGAAGAACCACTTGTGTAAAAAAAAGAATCAAAAAAAGAACAAATAAGATAAGTAAAACAAGAAAATATAAAAATAAATGATAAAGAATCAAGACAAAGTTCAAGATCAGAAAAAAAAAAAGACAAAAAAGAAGAAACCAGATAGTAAAAAGAGAAATAAGCATAGTAGAAATTCCTTTAGAAAAAAGCATATGAGTACTAAGTAGAAAAAATTACAACAAAAACAACAGTCTACTTGCTAATATATCTGCATACAATGTGCCTAGAGAAACAGAAAAAAATATATGAAGTTTATCAAATAGTCACTAAAAGACAATAAACACATTAAGAACATTAAAGAAATCTTCAAACAAGAAAATCTGTAAATTGAAATAGACTTCGACTACAAGTATGATAAAAATAAAGCAATACAAAAAATAAATAAAAAAGAAAATGATTGGTATAAAATACTACCAGAAGAAGACAATGAAAAAAAAAAAATAGAATAAAAGAAGTACAATAATAAATACTAAAATAAAAGATATAATACAACTGAATATAAAAAAAAATATAGAAAAAAGAAAATTAAAGAAGAAGGAGTGTGGGTCCTATAACTTAGCAGTTAAGCTCTCATACCCTTCACAGTTAAGGTTAATAGTTCAAGTCTGGCTAGAGACAAAATTAAAAAGATTTTAGTTTCTGTAATCTAATAAGAAGCCTGTAATTAAATATGAAGTCCTGTGATTGAAGTCCAAGTGCAGTACAATAATAGAAGTAGAAATACTCAGAAGAAGATCCAATCATGAAGTAGAGACACTATGTGTAACAAGCAGTTGTTACAGAAAGTTATAGTTATAGAAGAATTATGCATGTAAGTCCTTTAGACTAGAGCAGTACCAACATCTTTATACCTTCTAATATAGACAGTACTAACATCTCAGCATCCAACTTGTGGAATACTTGTTTGGAAGAATAATCAACAGATTGTGCAAATAAGTCTTAATTGGAATTCAAGAAGAGAATTTAATTAAGAGAATAGTCTGAAAGTAACCAAAACTGAAATAGTAAAAGAAGTGATGAATATGAAGACAAACTGTGATAAAGGATTAGTCTAACCAAAAATTGGAAGCACCTCTGGCACAGCTGAATAATTTAATTATAGAAAGAAAGATCTTGGAGATAGGCATATAACTTCTTTGTGTAATATAAAAGTACAAAATTGGGTTTTGGTCGTATCTATATGAAAGTCTATAATAAGCAAAACTAGAGATCAATCAACTAATGTAAAATAAGATCTGCAAGATAGTATAGTATCACTGAGGTCAGTGTAACTTCTTGGGTATAACCAGAATTATTCTGCAAATATTGCTGAATAAGCTAAGAGCTTACAATATATAGTAGTATAGTATCACTAAGGTCAGAAGAACTTCTTAGATATAACCAGAATTGTTCTGTTTGTAAGTGCAATAAGTCTTAGTCTCTATCATAAAAGAAAGAACCATGTTAGAAGTTAAATGCAGCATTGAGTTACTGTATAACACTAAGACCTAGGGCATCTGCAAGAACAGTAGCAGCAGATTTGGCTTGAGATACAGATTAATCAAAAAGACTAATGATAGCAGCAGATCTGGCTTAAAATACAGGTTCATTGCAAATTCTGAACTATTATTAGAACACCTTAGAAAAAATAATAACAGGTATATCAAAGATGAAAAAATCATAAAAATTAGACATACCTGAGTAGGACCAATTTGGAAGTAGTATAGTAACAAAAAAGTAAGAAATGTGAAGAACAAGAAAATACTAGATATAGTTAGATTAGAAGGCAAAAGAAACAAGACTAGGTAAAACATATGAGTAGGACACATGAGTATGATTTATAAAAGACAGTACCCTTGGCATTTAGAATGCTGCATTAAGTTCAGTAGGTATTCTTGTTTGTGTAGAAGTTTAATATATGTTATAACTGCAAGTGATTGTCAAGATAACTGCATGCAGGCATGTGGCAGACATGTACTTAGGTGCCATAAAGGTAACTGGGTGAAGTCAGTAATGTAAAATTAGATAGTATATAGTATTAGTAATAATTGATCCTAAAAATGTAACTGTAAAAATCTGTACTATATCAAATTAAAACTAATAAACCAACTGGCATTGTTGCCAAAGTTTAAAAAAAAAAAAAAATTAGAGAAGTAAAAAAAAAATATACAAATACTAAGAAAAAAAAAGCAAAAGATCTAAATACATAACAATCTGTAACTTGCTAGCAGATATAAATAAGAAGAAACTAAAATATATTTACAGAAAATTCAAAAAAGCACAAATAACAAAAATTAAAAAAAAGAATGGCGATCTTAGTGTAGTAGTTGGGTTGTCATCCTCCAAGTGGCAGGTCTAAGGTTCAAATCCTATCTACAATAAAATTTGAAAATTATATCTGTGATATGGTAACTGTTTCCTGTCAATCAGTTAGCCTCATGTGGTTGTAACCCAGATACACCAAGTTAGATCCTATTGACATTGAGAGCTCAGGCATTTATGTGAAGTGTAATATTATATATATATAGAGGAATGCTAACCAGTATTGCATAAGACTTCGATGCAAATCCATAATAAGACCACTGACTATAAAAGACTAAGGAACTGAGGTAATAGAAACCCACTTGGAAATTTTTGAGTAAAGAGGTAGCATGAACTTTCAACAGTACCATCAGACTGGTTAAAGTCCACAAAACACCTTCATAGAAACCGAAGATTAAAACTAGACAACAAATATGTGTAGAGAAGCACATAACCAACCAGGCCACTGGATTCACCAAAGGAAAAGAATACAGAAGTATACTATACTAAGCCATCTGAATTGGTAGTCTGGAATGAAACTGATGATTCTGAGTTGCAGCTAATAGGAGATAATGAAAAAAATGCTGAGAAGATAAATACTGAAATTCTAGTGAACTTTACAAATATAGAAATAGTGTAATGTAGCAGTTAAACAGATAATCTCTGTGACTGCAAGTGTTAGGTAACTATAGCATGTTGCATAAAACTAGGTCTATATATATAGAACATAAAGGCTCTAGTAAGTTTTCTGTCAAGGATAAAGTAGTCCTAAGGGTAATAACAAGCATTGGAAACTTGGATGAGTTTAGCCTTGAGATGTTCTTGTGATACAAGAAGGGCTGCATATGCAAAAGGTTTAAATAGGTAAACCTCTAGTCAACTTACAAATATGACAACTAGTGTAGAACTTATATAGTAATGTGTAAGTGGACTACTTAAATTAGGCACCAAAAGTGCATGTGTGGCTAGTTGTAACCTCCAATATATTGGTAGCTCCTGGAGGCACACCATGTCCTATAATACTTGAATAAAAATGTTGCATCTCTCAAGACAGGAACTAACTACAAAAAAAAAAAAAAACAAAAATTAAAAGATCCAAATACAAGATTTTTACAATAATTCAAATAAAAAAATTAGAAGAAAAAAGTACTCCTTGGTCTATATCAGTTGACAATCATAAACTAATAAAAGTAACAGAAGAAAAGAAAGATTACAAAGCAAGACAAAAATAAAGACAGTATACAGCTAAATTAACAAAGCTGCTAAGTAATGCTTCAAAAGTTTTATTATTATGATGTTTAAAAAATAAAAATGCAAAATCAAGTATATATTTTACCAAATAGAAATAAAAACCAAAGAAGAACTGCAATTATTTTATTTGCAACAAAAAAGAAAAAAGAAACAGTTTAATTAAGACCAATCATATATAACAACTTCTGTATATTTTGGTTAAATAAAAGGAAAAAAGAATTAAAAGAAAAAAAAAGTTTTTGAGAAAGAAAAAGAAGAAACTGGAATAGAATAATCCAAAATTCAAGCAGAAGATATACAAAAATAAGAAAAAAAGATCTAAAAGATAAAAACACTGATATAAAAAAAGAAAAAAGTTAGGACAGAAACAGTTAAAACTCAAATAAGAGATATATAAAAATAGAAAATATCTCTAAATACAAGACAGTAGAATGATTAGATGATAGAAATATTAATACAAAAATAGAAGAAAGAAACTTATGATGAAATCAAAAAATAAACACAAATCAAATAAAAGACATTTTAGACCAGATTTTGAACAAATTAAATTAATTAGAAGATAACCAGATGACAGATATATGAAAGAAGCATATGTACCAACTAGACTGTTAGAATTGTTTAAGAAAAAAGATACATAAGTATACTATATTAGGCTATCTGAATTGAAAGTCTAAGGAGTTTGTTAGTTCTGAGTAATGATTAGTAGAAGATAATGATGAAGAAGTTGGAAAAATAGATATCAGGATTTGAGTAAATTTTATAAGAGTAATAGCAGTTTAATAAGTAATCTTAATCACAAGTGTTGGTCTTGACCATAGTATTAAACCAGATTAGTAATAAAAAAAGAATACAACTCATTCTGGTAGGTTTATCTTGAAGATAAAAATAATCTAAAGATTATAGTTCTATAGTTAAAGATGAATAGATCTGAATCTGTAATTTGGTAAAATTAATACTAGTGTTATAGAATGAATTTTATTATTATATTTTAGTTTTTTTTTTTTTTTTTTTTTTTTTTTTTTAAGTTAAAGTCTCTATCTTGGGAGTAGTGATGTTTTTATTCAAGTATATTAGGACATGGCATGCCACTAGGGGCTCACCTTACATTGGAGGTTACAACTAGCTACACATGCACTTTTGGTGCCTAATTTAAGTAGTCCACTTACACATTACTATATAAGTTCTACACTAGTTGCCATACCTGCAAGCCAACTAGAAGTCTTGTCTATTTAAACCCTCTGCATATGCAGTCCTTCTTGTATTATGGAAACATCTCAAGACACCACCTATCCAAGTTCCCGATGCTTATCAGTCTTTTTAGGACTACTTTATCTTTGATAAGAAACTTATTAGAGCCTTTATATCCTACACATCTATACCTAGTTTTATGCAACATGCTATAGTTAACTAACACTTGCAATCACAGAGGTTACCTGTTTAACTACTACATTACACTATTTCTACTCTTGTAAAGTTCACTAGAACCCTAGTACCCATCTTTCTGGCATCTTTTCCATCATCTCTTACTAGTCGCAACTCAGAACTGTCAGTCTCATTCCAGACTACCAATCCAGATGACCCGGTATGGTATACTTCTGTATCTTTTTTCTCTAGCGAACCTGGCAGCCTGGTTAGTTATGTGCTTCTCTACACATATTTTGCTGTTCGGTTTTAATCTTCAGTTTTTATGAAGGTGTTTCATGGGCTTCAACTGGTCCAATAGTATCATCGAAAGTTCATGCTACCTCTTTACTTGGGAATTTTCAAGTAGGTTTCTGTTGTCTTAGTTTCTTAGTCTTTTATACCCGGTGGTCTTATCATGAGTTTGTACCGAAGTCTTATGCAACACCAGTTAACATTCCTCTATGTATATATAACATTACACTTCGCATAGATGTCTTGAGCTTCTAAAGTCAAGGGGACCTGACCTGGTATATCTGAGTAACAGCCACATGAGGCCAACTGATTGACAAGAGACAGTTACTATAATACAGATATAATTTCCAAATTTCATCATAGGTGGGATTTGAACCTTAGACCTACCACTTGGAGGATGACAACCCAACCACTACACTAGGATCACCATCCTCTCGAATTTTATTATTATATTTTAGTATAGTTTCATGAATGTATATTTTATTATTATATTTTAGTATAGTGAATGTATATTTTATTATTAATTGTTAGCATTATTATTATTATTAGCATTAGTTATTATTATTATTAGTTATTATTATTATTTAGTTATATTAGGTAGAACAAATCAATTACAGCAGTTGATACTTGATGCTTAATGCTTGACACTTAATGCTTGATACTTGATGCTGAATACTTAATGCTTAATACTTAACACTTGATGCTTAATGCTTAATGCTTGATGTTTGACACTTGACATTTGACACTTGATGTTTGATGCTTCACTCTAATAATTATTAAGCTTTGACACTTAGCTTTAATAATTGTTAACAGATATATAAATCCCAAGAATTTTCTTAAGTTAAGCAAGTCACAGACATTCCTCTCTCTCTACCTTTTAGTTTAATAACTTCTATAAAGTGTAAAAGGATTCCTTAGGAACAGAAACCTAATGGATAGCCTTATTCCTTTAATAAAGTTATTATCTTTATCTATAAACTATATTGATATTCCTTCTCTAGGGTAATTCCTATAGGCAAGGTCTATCATTTCCAAGTTAATAAAGTTATAAACTATTGTATTGTCTTAACTGAACTGCCCAGAGAAGGATATAGTTACTAAATAGTTAAAGCTATTATATTTTCCTCTTAAACACTACTATAAATCTGTAAAGGATCCCTGTAGCTGTGTTATTGTTATAGTAAGGAGTTAAAGAAGGCCTCCTTACTGTAACACTAGAATCAAATTAGAAGGTTTAAATAGAACATCTAAGCAAGAGTATTAGATATAATAACTGATAAGAAATCTCTGAGCAGACTCCTTAAATAGGTAATATAGAAAAGTTATACATGTAACCAGTTGTATACTCATCTGATAGTTCAATATAAATACATCTATATAAAACATGTATCTAATATAAGTATTAATAAAAAGTTAGGACCAAAAAGGTCATCTTAATACTGAAAAAAAAAAAAATCTGTTATTATTGTAATATGGTTGCTTAACCTAACTAGATTCTAAATATTTGTTTAATAAATATGTCGTCGCCAGTTTAAATCAAGCAAGAATATTACTTGACTTAACGTGAATGAGTGGTTAAGAAATGTGTTAAAAAAAAAAAAAATATAA
>CAJVQA010004801.1:0-17061 GCA_910591915.1 Cetraspora pellucida
AAGCTTTATTTTTTATAAAAATTATATTGTACCACAAAGATCATATAAAAAATGATCTACATATACTCTACCCTTAAATTATTTTATATGTATGTACATATATCAATTGAATATTGTTTGTTACAAAATTTGGTATTTATTTTGAGGATAACTTTGAGGATACAATTTAGAATCAATTTAGGACCAATTCTATAAATCTGCTGATATGTTTATATAAAAAGAATGTAATTACTAGCATAGTCACAAAGTTGAGAACAACCAGATAAGATGTAATTTGTTAACAAATAATATTAATATTTTGAAAATCTGATTTAAAAATATATAACAATAAAATTAAGAAGTTTTAAATATACAAATAATTCAGCTAATAAGTTATGTAAAGTTAGAAACCTGTAAACTAAAGAGAATAGCAGATCTTATACTGCAAAGTTAGAAACCCAGAACATCATATGGCAGACTTGATGAAACATAAGTTATCTTATAAATTTGGTAATATGCAAGGGTCATATGCTGTTTAATGATCTTTGCAAAAAATGATAACTCTAACTTTTAAGAAATATAACAGATCCTAAAAATATTTAAGAACCTTCAGAATAGTAAAAAGAGGTAAAAAAAATTTTAATTAATAATTATTATTAATTTTATTTTATATAGTTTATTAAATATAAATATTAATTTATATTTATTTTAATATATAAAAATATAATAAAATAATAATAATAGGAGGTATGACAATCTAGTGAAATGGTTATATTGTCAACTTCCAAGTGGCAGATCTAGAGTTCAAATCCCAGTATTGGCAAAAATTTAAAAATTCTTTCTATATTATAATTAACTGTTTTCTACTATTGGTTGAGATCAGATACATGTTATCTGTATTATACTAGTCTAACTAAAAGGTCACATGGCATTTGTGCAATGATTGTACTTTGTGTAAAAGAACACAAACTGATACTAGGTAATGTAAATCTATGATAAATTCATATGTTCATATAAATCACAAGAACTAAGAAGACAAAAGTCTACTTGAAAGATCCAAGTAAAAAGATAGTCTAAACTTTTAACAGTACTATTGTAAAGACTAGACCTATGAAACAGAGCTAAAACTCATAAAGTCAGACAATGTGCTGGTCTTTAGAAGAAATCAGATGAACTAACCAAACTGCTAGAATTTCTAAATTTTTTAAAAAAAGGATACATGCCAGAGAACATGTAAATCAGAGATGTATAGTTACAATTTACCTTTCTGAACTATCTGAGTTGGCAGCTTAGTAGAACTTGAATTAAATACCAAAGTAGTAGAGATATGTTATAAAGTTAGTACCAAAGTTGTGATAAACTCTACAAGAACATAGTAGTTTAATGATATGCTCTGACTGCAAATATTAGTCTTGGCTATAGTGATACTGAGTTAGCTGCAAAAATAGCCAATGCTAATAAAAATATGCTATAGCTACTAAGTATTTAAAGTGGTTTACTTATATAAGAAACTTTTGACCTTATACTAAACCTTCTAGAATCTTCTGTATCTCAGAATCATTAGTAGACAGAGATAGGTAAATAAATATAAAAACTAAAATATTTAAATAGTATAATTTGCAAATCAGTAAGTTTGTTACTAAACTAATTCAACTTTCATCTAATCTTTAATTTATTCTTCTACTAACTTTTTGTCTTTTTTTTGTTTATCTCAATTCAGAATTACATTACATCAAATTAGGATTAAAACTCTTTTATTTTATTAATAGTCTTGTTACATGACTTGCAGCAAATAATCAACAGTGAATTTAGTAGTTTATTTAATAAATGATAAGAGTAACAATGAGTTTAAATAATGGTTTATTAGTTTGTATAGAATATATTTTTACTTTTTATTAAAGGTTAGATATTTATTGTTATTAGAAAATTTTATTGTTAGAAAGACAAAAATTATTCTTTTCCAAAGCAATAATGTTCTTTATTTATAATAAACATTTTGTTTACATTTGTAATTAATTTCTGTTATAAATGCAATATATTTTTTATTTTCTATATTCTTACTAAATCTAATAAAAGCTAATATTACATTTAACTTATATGTAGACAAAGTAACAGAAACAATATAAATAATATAAGTGACATTTTTGTTACATCTATATGATTTTAAATCTAGTCAGAATCATCACTATAATATAGACATCTGTAGCTCTAAAAATTAGGCTTACAATAGAAAATTTACAAGTAGATTTCAGATATAACAGCTAATATAAAACTTTAAACAGACTACTTAAATTAAACTATAGCTAAAGTTGTATAAGTAGCTAGTTGTACACTCTTTCTATAGTTGCTTTTTGTAGTTATAATGCAACCATTAACCAAATATACTATCAATAAAATCTTGAATTACAAGTACTCACCTTAATATTTAAAAAAATAATAATAATAATAATAAATGTAAATAAATTAATATTTTAAACATTTTTTTTAACAATTATTTGAACTGAACTTTCTAAAAACTAAATTACAAAAAAATAATATAATTAATATATTAAATTTCTATCAATCTCTCTTCTAGATTTTTTGGTCAAGTTAATATATACAACAAAATCCTTAACTTCAATGCCAACCATCTTGACCTTATATACCCTATTGCAATTTGACATTCTATTCAAATCTCTAACCCCCCTAATATCAACATTAAATTCTAACAATATTTGAACCCAGTACTTTAACAAACAACCTTCAACAAATTGCCAACTACAATGTACAACTATCAGAACTTCATTTTTATACAGATGGCTTTGTCATCAATCTGAGTATCTTACAATGCTCTATGGGCATCAAATAGGCCCAAATTTTAAACAACAATATTTTGCATATCTTTTAAGCCCAAATAAGATACTGGCCTTGCTCATTTAAAGCTAAGCTTACTGTTATCTTAATAGTCCTTATTACTGCTTCCAGAAATTGTACTATATACATATATACTGATTCATAGTCTGTAATCTCTAAATATTAGAGTCTTTCAAACTCAACTCATACTCTACTTTATACATATACAGCATACTTTTCATTATAGAATACACTTATTAACTTTGTTAAATTATACAACATCCATATTATTTTTTACAAAGTTACTGCCCATCAGAACAATCAGTACAATAATCTTGTAGACCAACTTACACATAGGCATTACAATCTGTCATATCTTATCTTTATCTCTACAATATTTACAACCCTGTATACACTTTAAATTTTGAAAACTTCCCTTTAGAATTACCTATCTGTCACAGTATTTGGTTATACTACAGAATCCCGACACTCAAAATCCCAATGCTTAAAATCCTGACAACAAAATCCCAAAACACAAAATCCCAACAAATTAAAATCCCGACAGCATTAAAATCCCGACATTTAGAATCCTGACATTCAAAATCCCGACATTTTCAAAATCCCAACAGAATTAAAATCCCGACATTCAAAATCCCAACTTTCAAAATCCCAACACTTTTAAAATCTCAACAGAATTAAAATCCCAACATTCAAAATTCCGATATTCAAAATCCTGACATTTTCAAAATCCCAACTGTATCAAAATCTTGACATTCAAAATCCCAACACTAACAAAATCCCAACACTAACAAAATCACAATAAGATTAAAATCCCAACACTACAAAATCCTGACAAATTAAAATCCCAACAGCATTAAAATCCCAACATTCAAAATCCCAACAGAATTATAATCCCAACACTAACAAAATCCTGACAACATTAAAATCCCAATATTCAAAATCCCAATACCACCAAAATTCCGACTGCATTAAAATCACGATACTACCAAAATCTCAACATTTTCAAAATCCAGACATTAACAAAATCCCGACATTAACAAAATTCCAACACTAACAAAATCCCGACAGCATTAAAATCCCGACACTATCAAAATCCTGACACTAACCAATTCCCAATACTGCCAAAATCCTGACACCAACTGAATCCCAACACTATCAGAATCCTGACATTAACTAAATCCTAACATTAACAGAATCCCAACACCAACAATTCCTGACACTAATAGAATCCCGACAATAACAAATTCCCAACATGGTTGAAATCCGATACCAATAGAATCCCAACAAAACAAATTCCCAACACTACAGCAGAGACTGTTAATTAAAACTGGTGAGGGATTATATCTATCACAACTGAATCCAATGTAAATAATTTAATTTGTGATTGATCACTGGCGAGGGGGATTCACTTTGGATCGGGCACTGTCTCTGCTGTTTCCCAATACTAACAATTCCCGAAACTGCAACAATTCAGACTATGTATATGGGTGAAAATTTTTGATGAGGATGTTGTGATTACTAAAACTAGAAAAACAGGATCTGTTGGGTTCCGGAATGCCGCTTTGTATTTGTAAACAAACCTAATTATTTGCAAGATATTAATAAAAATTCTTATAGTATAAGCATATAACAATTATATACTTATCTTTATATATCTGTCCAATGAAAGATAAACTGTTTTAACACTGTAAAATCGATAATGTAATTATATAATTTATATAAAAAATTGATCTTACTTATTAGATCACAAAAATTTAAGTAGTTCTCATTACATCTACATTTCAAATCAGTTTATAGGACACCACAAAAAAATACATAATTAAAAAAGTATATATAAAACTTCTAAAACTGAATGTCTATATTAAATGCGAAATTAATTAAAAATCGGGCTTATATCTATAAGTCACTTAGTCACTTTTCTTCAAGTATTTGTTCTTGTATCCTTGAGCATTTTTTATTATGTTGAAATTTCTCAAAAGTAAAGTACTCAAAGTTTTGATTTATTATTGCACTAAACTCATATATGGCATTTATTTCTATAATTAAACCGCTATCACGAATTTATTTTATTATGAGCGATTAGAATTTATTATACTGCATCATATATAAAACTTAAATTTAAAGTATGTCATATACTTTTAAGTAACGGTAAATAAAGTTAAATTTATAGTGCGATATGTCATATACTACAGTACAGTACTATAGAATTAACAATTTTAATACTGATCAATTGAATGATTGAGAATTTTTTTTGCTTATGCTCTTATCCTACACCTGGAACCCACCTGGAATTTTTTTTCACCTATTGTCTGGACTTAAGTTCCTCTGCTCTGCTCTGGAAATTAAGTGAAATTGTGATACATATAATGGTTACGTATAAATATTATACGGCTTCATAATCACTTATATAAGTAATTTACAGCTAAGAAAATCAATTGACCAATTAAATATGTACAATAATAGGTTATAATTATTATGCGGTTTAATAAACAGTTTCATAAGCGATTTATAAGGCAGCCAAGGCAAGCAATTAACTAATCAAATAAAATCATACGATTTAACCTTATTGGGGATCATGCAATATCACATAAATAATTGGAATAATGCCAGCTAGACTGGCTAGAATGTTCTTGTGGAAAATTGCTTCAGGAGCTCATGTTGCATTGCCAATTATATATCCGAAAATAATAGTAATATATTTAATAATATTGGTGCAATAATCATGAGCCAATACATTATTAACGTAAAATTACATTACAATTTTAATATAATGAAGAACTTCGCATGGCTGATCTTCATAACCATTACAATATTTTCTTTCTTATCATAAAAACTTGAATGTATTATTCATTTCTGAATATAATACACAAATAATTTATTGGTACTAATAAGTAGATTATTCTGAATAATTATAAATTGCCATTACACACACCAAAAAGCTAGTGTAGTTAGGTTTGGTTTAAATAAAGTAGATTGGTTGTAAATAAGTAGGGATGTTAACAGTCTGGTCTGTTTTGGTTCAGGTCTGGTCTGGTCTATTATAGTCTTCATTCTTAAGACTTTGTTAATCCAAACTGGTCCAAACTGGTCCTGACTGGTCTGGTCTTAAGACTTAGAGCAGACCAATTTTTTTCGAGTTTAGACTGGTCTTAAGACTAACCGTAGTCTATTAGTCTAAGACCAGATCACATAACATCCCTACAAATAAGACTATATAAACAAGTAATTATGCAAACATATCCATGATAGATGAAAATAAAGGGTTATTTGAGAACTTAAGCAGATGATTAACCTGAATTGAATTCCTTGATTATTGCAATACACAGTACAGACAACCATTTCTTTAAACAACCCAATATTAATTCATTAAAAAAATAAAATAAAAATAAAAATAAGATAAATAAAATAAAATAAAAAGTATCACATTTGAGTGCCGCCAAGGGAAAACCTGACTTCGGATTTTCAATTATGGTTTGTATACAGTTAGCCATCTATGAAAAATATATAATTATGATAGATTTCTCATAGACAGCTAATTGTATACAAACCATAATTAAAAGTTCGATGACAGGTTTTTCCTTGGCGGCACTCATTTATTCCATCTAGAAATGCGATCTAAGCATCACAGTTTAGCAACATTATATATCTTAAACTACCACCTAATCAATAGCACTAAAAGGGCTTTGGTCGCAACTTCGCATTTTGACTAGTTAAAGCTTACCAGATAAAAACTGGAAAATGTAATCCATTTGAATAAATAAACAATTAATACTCCGATTTACGAAATTGTAATTGAAAAAAAGGATGGCTTATTGATATACTAACCTATAATACGCAGATGTTACTGTAAATGGTGGTTGGTCAAACCATCCCTGTACCTAATTTATAAATCGAGTCGTAACATAAATATTTGAAAATTTTTTCACATTGCTAATTTCAGAATCGATTTCTTTCAAAATCAAAAGTCACACTAATTTCGAGATTAAGCACTATATGACTTATGACTTGGCAGCCAGACAAAGCAACTATATAAAAATTTTTTTTTTTTATACCTTGTTGAGATTGATTATTAAATTATAGTAATATGATCGCTTGGATAAGAACTATGATTAAATTTCCAACTTTTTGGATTATTATTTGGTATTACTCTTGCTCCAGTAGTTCCATATTCGCCTAGTTTTCACAATATGGATATCATTTAAAAAATTTTCAGATACGCGTATTAAAGAATATGTTGGTTGTGGAAGTGGCATATCATGTTACTGGCAAATATATATAACTTTTAACATATGAAACATAATAATTTATTAATGTTGCAACTAGATTTCAAACCTTATGGTCAAATCCTGATAGAGGGTATCGCCATTGTAAATAGCACTGGCAAACTGTGAAGAAATAACAAATTAATGATAGCTAAATAAATTAAACTAGTTTGCCAAACCAATTATTAAAATCTTGTGAAGAATTATTAAGTGAGTGGTAGCGCTCAACAACATCAAATAATCAAATCAGTTATATACATATATGTCAATAATAATAGTGACTATTATTATAAATTTGTATATACGTATAACTGATTTGATATATGATTATTTAACCTAATCTAGTATTTGGGCATCAAGTTTTTGCTTGATTTTGTCGAGTACTAGTGATGGTATTATCATATATAAATTCCTGGCCATTTCTATAGAATCTTGATAAATTCCAGGTAAAAACCAAATCCTGATAAGATTCGGCTTCTAATTATAACGAAGTATAAAAAGATTAGGGATTCTATAGAAATGACTAGAAATATGTATATGTTTTGTTCTGAAAATTGAACATCCTTAGAACGATAATGGAATGATAGTCTGGAGAAAGTCGGGATTATAGTGCCATCCAAACTATTTGGGATGGCCCAAATCATGTGATGATTAGCATCACAAATAGTTAAGACCAGGTTAAAACCATATGTGATGCCAATTATCACATGGTTTGGGCCGTCCCAAATAGTTTGGACAGCAACTGTAGTCAGGATACGTTGTTCGAAAATCTTTTATAGGATCTAGTGTTAGATTTGATAGTAAAATATTGATTGTCTTCATTAATGGATATATTTTAAACGTAAATTATTTAGGCCTGAAATCAGAAAATTTGTTACGGTTAATAGTTTGGTATTGTATAAATACATGTGACTTACATTATGATTAGTTTTACCTTCGTAAGATTTACTTATTGTGATAATGCCATCAAGTTTTTTCTTTAAATATAAACATTCTCAAATTAATAATTTATCTCTCCTTTGCATTACTTGCTGTTATCTATGTTTTTTACAGTACAATGAATGATCGTCCCTATCGTTAAAGTCCGTGATAATATCATTTCAATTCCAATACCCTCCTTATTCTCTGAAATGGTTAACCCTCTAAAATCCCATCGCTCAATACATCCATTTGCATTCTTGGATAATACAATAGATGACCTTTGCCATTTTTTAATCTTGACAAAAGAGATGAAATCCTAGTTCTTGGTTGATTTTTAAACTTTATGTGCTGGCCAATCTAATTATTGTTCTAGAAAATGCTCATTTTTTAAAGCAAAAACATATACAAATTCCTAGTTACTTTCATAGAATCCTGGTAATTTTCGGTAGAAATCAAAATCCGAGTAAGATTTGGCTTCTAATCTTTTTATACCTTATTATAATTAGAAGCTGAATCTTATCTGGATTTGGTTTTTACCTGGAATTTATCAAGATTCTATAGAAATAGCCAAGAATTTATATACAAAAAATGAGCATTTTCGGGATACAATAATTGAACGATAATCTGGAGAAAGTTGGGATACGTTTTCGAAATTTTTTTATAGGGCCAGATTATTTCTCCAAGATTTTATTGCTTCCAATATGTGTGTGTTTTAGTATCTTGGTTCTGAATTCATCCAAAATTTAGTTTCTTTTTTCGTGTTTCATATTATCTAAATAACTAAAATAAAATATAACTATATAAAAAACTTTACGAATACAAATTCAAATAAAATAATTTATCTGTAATTTATACTTTTTTGCACCTATTGCAATGATGTTATATGATAGAAGAATCAAATTTATTATAAAATAAAAATAAATAAATAAATAAATAAAAAATAAATAAAATTTAGCATTACAAAGAAAGATATGAAGAAAGATTATCTGCGATATTATGTAAATAATCCATCAATGATCGATTTTCATGATCATTAAAAATCGCCAGGATCCTTCTCTCTTTTTCAATATAAGATTTAGTAGGCTTGGGTCTTTGTTCTCCCATAAAAATGTGCTTAACCTGAACATCAACATTTTTTTGCTCTTTTTGCAACTCATTTATCAACGTATATAAACTTACATGTGAACTTCCAACTAATATATTCCACCTATTATGCCAGCCTTCCATGGAGTTTTGCGTTCGTGGAATGCCCAGCTCTACTGATTCGTAAACAGACCAAAACTGTGGTTTAAATAAGGGTAGGTCATGGGAGATTGGGGCTTCATTTTGCTGCTGACGTCGTCTTCCAATGTAATTTTTTTCAAACCATTCAGTCACATCCTTTGCTTCAGAAGGCATACTCACTTTTAAAATATCAAAAGCATCAGGAATTTGGTCTGATGGTAAGAATGCCAAGGCAAATAAATGCTGAATCATACGGCTGAAACATAGATCCCTTCCATATAAAGTGGTTAAACTATGTTCCTGAATCTTACGCAATCCGCTTTGGCATAAGTGAAAAAAGCATCCTTTATTCACCGCATGAGGAAACTCGCAACGTGATGCATTAATGGCTGCTCTTTCAAAATCAGTAATTATCCATTTTGGAGCTAAATGGATGTTTATTTAACTGGCAAATTCAGATAATTCGTTGAATAGATGCCTATATTTAGTGGTAATATTTTTTTAAATTATTTTGGTTTAGTTAAGATCACCTGATAAAAAAAATTATGTACATACATATGTACGTATGTTACCTGTTACAGTATCCTCCAAAAGTTTATCATGGTTACATGAAAAAAACTTAATTTAATATATTACTAAATTTACATATTTTTTGTATAATATTAATAAACTTCTGGAGAATACTAACGTACATATATATACATATATATGTACGTACCTATATATTTCTTCAGATTTGTTTGTCAAGAGAGCATATACTAATGGCAAAATTCTGGAGTTTTCTTCAGGACCGACCGGCACATGGATGGTGTAAAGTTGATAAAAAACATCTGGAACTGTTTTAAACGTACCATCTATAATCAAATAGGGGGCTTCAGATAAACGTTTGATGTTTTCATTTGTAGAAAAATATGAGAATTCTACTTTGGTCAACTATGAGGTCTTGGATTAGAAAAGGATCATCATTTAAAGTAACATGCAATGAAGGTGGGATATTAATTTCTAGAACATTTTGTGTTTGTGGTATTTTCTCTATTTTTTAGAATAAGAAACTATTTGACAAAGAGCATTAAGTGACGGCATAAATGGTTGAATATCATCAGAGATACTATAATTTTGAATAAGTTGTACGGGCTTTTTTCTGGTTTCAGATGCACGTTTTTTAAGTTCAGTTACAGCTTTTATGACTTCTGGATGGGTTGCATCAGGCAAGTGATTATGTTGGACTAAATCTTGTAGATAATGCAAGTTCTTAATTAAAACCGTTGCGGAACCTTTACATTTCTTCGACTTTCTGTATTCGCAGCACTAGTAATACCGATTTCTTCTATTTATGACCTTGACCATTAGATGCCCATGGACATCTATTTTGTCGCATCCTTTTTGTGATCGTACAACCTCACAAACTTCTTCCATTTTTATTTCTTTCATTTTATATTATTAAATGCAGTAGAATATAAATAGCAGAATGGAAATATAATAAAATAATTAGTTTAAAAGGAATGGTAAATGGTACGAATATCATTGAATAAAAATGAGCGAAAATTTTTATTTCTTGTATTTTATACAATTTTTCACAATATTAGTTGTAATCTAATTGACTTTGACCACCTTAAATTTTATAAAAGTTTATTAAATTAGTGATCCGAATAGGCAAAGTTTGAATAATAATTTATCGATTAGTTGCTTCAAAATTTTTAAATTGATAAGTTGTTAACTTAGCCAACTTTTTGATTACTATAGTACCTGGGTCTGGTTACTACATACATCGATGTCAATATTAATTTATCTGTTATTAATGTTATCTTTATATAGTTCTGATTAACGGTTTAACAGGTAAATTAAAATTGCATGGTATAAAGGTAATATATTTCGATTGTTAATCAACATTAAATAATTTATCCATTATTAACACTAACGACAACCTTAATTTTGAGTTGAACCGCCTTTAATAAACAAGTTAATTAAAATTGATATTCGATTTTCGCTATATCAATATTAAATAATTTATCGATTAACCAATTTAAGTTTAACGATAACCTAGAAATTGGAACCAGTTTGGCATATCGGTTTAAAACCGGTTTTAACTCGGCTTGATTATAAAACCGAATTTTGATTCTTAGTAATATTTATGAATAATTAATTAGAGTATTTGAATTTTAAATTTTTTTTTCAATTCAAATTTCAAAATTTTTTTTTATTTTTTGAATGCTTAGATTTTTATTAGAATAGAACATTAGCATTTGTATAAAATAAAACATTTGCTTAATATTTTTTGTAAGCTTTAAAAAAACAAAAATAAATATAAACTTATATAATTTTTATATAAACTTAGTTATTTTAGATAGTAGATTAACTTTGTATTTTAAATTTAAAAAATACTAAAAAATAAAATTGTAAATTTAAAATAATTAAAGATATTTGCATAATTGAAATATAAATTAATAAAATGTTATTGTAAAATTTTAAAGATAAGAAAATAAAATAAATTATAGGGAGGTAACAATCGGATCCTAGGCCTGCTTTAAAAGACAATGATTGCCCCTAAGAAAACTATATTATTAAAGATATAACTAGATTGTATATTTTTGTGGAACAAACAAACTACCATTCCCAAAGCACTGAGCCTTCTGCTCTGTTAAAGCATAAAGATTGTACGCATGTTCAATCACACAACTTGCCAAAACAAACTCATTACAAGTAGTTATAGAAGTTGTCTTATCAACACAAAAACAATCTAACAAAAAAAATGATGTTCAAACATATAACAACAAAATTTAAACTAAAATATATAAAAAAATATGTTCTATATATGTAATAATTAATTCCACTTCTCTAACATTGACAAAGTAATTCTGGTTATTTTAGAATTATATTAAATTAGAGTTGAAGTTAGCAAAAAAACTTATCAGTACCAATATATAACTTTTGAATTTACACATTACATGATCGTACTGGTCCTGCACATGTCTGTAATCTGTGACAGGTTAAGCCACTAATTTCAATCACCATTTAATTATATTTCTAGAGTAAGACTTGACTATTATAAACTATTAAAAAAAAAAACTTATAAATTCAAAAGTTGCTTTTGATATTAACTAAACAAATATTTATATAAAAATAAAATTTTTTAAAATTAATTACTTTAAGCAAAGCAAACAATATGTCGTTTCTTAAACCATGCTATTGCTCAACATATTCTTTCTTAAAAGATAGTTTTTTTACTTAATCCTATTATTTCGAATGAATATGACTCAAAGAGCTGAATTCTTCTTTCTTCCATATCATTTATTCGTGAACTTATATTTTCGAAGCACTTTTAATTGAACAGTCGTGACTAAAATCATAAAGACAAATAAATATTCAGGAAGCAGAATATGGGTACGTGTACTTACAAATGTTATTATTACTGCAATTTTTGTTACTAAATCAACAAATGCAGAAGTAATATAAAAAAGCATTCTAAACATATCAAGATCGCATATAATCAACTTTACAATTCAGTATAGTTGTATGAATTAAGATTCCACACCATGGAAATCTTTTCAATTAAATTAAAAATCTGTTAAAATTACTTGATCAGCAAATATTTGATTTACCATATGTATTACTCAATTTCTCTGTCGGCTTCCCATCAACAATAATATCGAAGTTTGCTAGGCTCTTTTCTTTGTTAACAACACACATATATTTTGGATGACCTAAAATAAAATACATATGTATTCAATAAAATTTCACCTTATTCAAAATACATATACATATCACAATTATTACCTTTATGCATTGCGGTTACAAATCTTTCAACTTTTTCTTTGTCTGTACTTATGTATAGAAAATCGTCAAGAAACCGTAGCATGAGCTATAAATTCAATTTTTAGCCAAGAACACTAACCCTTTGAAATCGATATATTTACTTATGCTATCATCATGCTTCACAAAAGAAAGCACTTCCCAAAATCGATATATTCACTTACACCATCATCATGCTTCACAAAAGGAAGAACTTCTCATTCCATTTCACTATAATAAAAGCCATGTATTAAACGATTATAAGTCATTAATATATAAATATCAAGAAAAGAAACCAATTATCAATACGAACCTACAAAGCAATATCGATATAACTGACCCATGTGAAATACCAGTACAATACCTATAATACTTGTCTCCAATCTATTAAAAAACATAGCATATTGCATTTTATACATATTGCAAATTACAGAAAATGAGTGCTGTCAGGAGATAAGGAATTACGGATTTTCAATTATATTTTGTATTGGGAACAACCCTAATAAATTAGATAAATCATGTCTGGCACAAAATATAATCCAAAGTTGAATGTGCATTTTCCCTTGACAGCACTCCTATAATATAACAGTTTCGGAATCATACTTTTATTAAATTATACTTGATATGCTTTTCTAAGAGATCAAGTATATCCTCCCTATCTAAATACGATTCTTTAACGCGGTCAATAAAAACTGAATTTGGTATCTTTAGTGCCGATTCTCTTGCAAACATTGGAAAATTAGGAAAATTGTCTATACGTATAATTTATATAACAACAGAAAAGTTTTTTTTTTTAATGACTGTGTTTGTTACATATTAATATACGTTATACGTTATTGTTTATACTTAACCATTTTAGCTAGCCAATTTGATAAATTAGGGTAGCTACTGTGAGCGGTAGGGTGGTGGTGCTGGAAGCTCGTTAAAGCAGTAATGAATAAGTGGCTATGTCGATCACCTGCCGAAAATGGGTTTCCCGGCAGTATGGCTGTATACGCTGTATTTGCTGTATCCAGTTGGTAATAGATATCAGTATAATAAGGGGGATCAGTGGGGTACAGTGTATAATAATAATAATCAGTATGAACAATATAATCAGTATTAGTGACATAAACGCTATAATTAGTATATGCAGGATAACACGTATAAGTGCTATATCATGGATAGAGTGTATAACATGCCCTATGTAAACGAAAATATATAATAAAGGCTTCGAGCCCTAGAAGAACAGTTCAGTTAGCGCTCATCATAAACTTGTTCCTAATAACTTTTGTTTCATTGTATTATAATACCTACGATCATAAAATATACCACTCGCCAAATCTAACCACCTCTTATCGACTAAGCTGTTCGTAGATTACACGACATATCCCATCGACAAGCCGTTTCGCTCGTGTCACTACATGCACATCCGTAATCTGTGACAGGTTAAGCCGGATACCCTTACATGTGAAGATCTCGATATGCATTCATACCCATGCTTCGCTACTCTCAAAATCCAATTAAACTTAAGATTTTGCGAATGCACACCATAGGCTAGCTGCGTAACATGTGATGATACACAGGACCAGTATGATCACTTAAGGGGAGGAACAGAAATCAGAAGATTTCTGATTACTAAGAAGCTATACCATCAACTCACATGATTCAAATATTAAGCAATTAAATTCAATTAATATTAATATATAATCAGATTAAATCATAAATGCCATCCTCCAAGAAATTAGATGATTTCTGACCCTGTAATAAGTTTAAAATTCGTTCGTGCTGGTCTTGTTAGTTTAAAAAAACTAAAAATCACAAAAAAAATCTAAAAACCTTAATGCTTTCTGATAAATAAATTCAAATCTAACAACTTCATATCATTTCACAGACAATAACTTTAAAAACACCATATCTAATTAATAAGAAATTAGCTAAATATAGATTATCAATACAAATAAAAACTCAAATAAGAAGTTAATAACATATCTTAAATTAGTCAATTGATTTATATTCGTTATACCCTCAAACTGGATCTCTTATGTAATTAATAAGACTACACAAATAAATTTATCATCATAATTCATAATTTTATCTGCACTCAGATATGATCAACCAAAAATGATAAGGTGGATTTTCGTATATACATAACTCTACCATCATCAAACTATACCCTAAACAGAAAAAAATTAATAATCATAATACTTTCTAAAACAAAAAAAAATATAGCTTACCAAAAAGTTAAACAGGTCTATCCCTCACATATTTCATATAATCGTACTGGTATACACTTTATGATATTTGCATATCACTCTGTTCCTAGTATCTAAATCTATAGTAAAATAACAATTTATTTTAATATTTGTTAACAAATTCCTATTTTTAACAGTTTTTTGCTTTCTTTTCAGTTATCATAGAGAATCACAATCATAATCATAATCAAAAGAAACTTTAAATCCATGAAATATTCAGTTAACTTTTTTTGGCTATTTTTTCGCTCAAAATAGGTTGTAAATATTATATATATATAATCAAACAACAAATGCAAATTTGACAAAATGATATTTCATTATTTTATAAGCATTGCTCTATTGTGATAAAATAAATTGTTAATAATAATGATGTTTCATGATTTTATAAATATTGTTCTATTGTGTTAAAATCATAAGGATATCTGATCAGATGCATCAAAAATGTTATTTTATTTATATCATGTGAGAGCTAGACCAGTACTGAACTAGTCCCTACTAGTCCTTAAAAAGTCTGGTCTGGACCAAGTCTGAATTAATTCTCATGGTCCACTTAACATTCCTAATAGACACTATGTTGTACTAATCTGGTACACATTTTTTGGATATCAGGTTATGAGAAGTTTCTCTGATTCCAACATAATTCAAGGACATATAAGTATAAATGTAAGATTTATATGTAATTAAAAAAATTGGTTTTATTTAAATTTGGTTGATTCGGTTTTGCAAATTTATTATAACCACAAATCCAAATTATCGGGTTTTATTTAAATTCGGTTAATTTGGTTTTGCGAATTTATTACAACCGCAAATCCGAATTATTCAGTTTTATTTTAAATTCAATTTAAAGCCGGGTCTGATTTAAGCATAAAATTAAAACCGGTTTCAATCTCTACGATAATCCTTTGAGTTGAACTAGCTTTAATGTATTTTTGATAAACAGATTGATTTCAAATTGTTAATAATCACTATATCAATATTAAATAATTTATCTTTTGATAATGTTAATATTGAGTTAAAGACTAGTTTAAATTTCATAATTGATAAAATAATAAAATTTGTCTTTTTAATTCTTAGCTACCCATTATCCCAAATTGAATATGTGATATACATATGTACTTAGATATGCAAGTTTTTTATGATAAGAAAGAAAATATTGTAATGGTTATGAAGGTCAGCTATGCGAAGTTCTTTATTATATTAAAATTGTAACGTAATTTTACGTTAATAATATATTGGCTCATGATTATTGCACCAATATTATTAAATATATTACTATTATTTTTGGATATATAATTGGCAATGCAACATGAGCTCCCGAAGCAATTTTCCACAAGAACATTCTAGCCAGTCTAGCTGGCATTATTCCAATCATTTATGTGATATTGCATGATCCCCAATAAGGTTGAATCATACGATTTTATTTGATTAGTTAATTGTTTGCCTTGGCCATCTTATAAATCACTTATGAAACCGTTTATTAAACTGCATAATAATTATAATCCATTATTGTACATATTTAATTGGTCAATTGATTTTCTTAGCTGTAAATTATTTATGTAAGTGATCATGAAGCCGCATAATATTTATACGTAACCATTATATGTATCACAATTTTGCTTAATTTCCGGAGCAGAGCAGAGGAACTTAAGTCCAGACAATAGGTGAAAAAAAATTCCAGGTGGGTTCCAGGTGTAGAATAAGAGCATAAGCAAAAAAAATTCCCAATCATTCAATTGATCAGTATTAAAATTGTTAATTCTATAGTACTGTACTGTAGTATATGACATATCGCACTATAA
>CAJVQA010004802.1:0-17060 GCA_910591915.1 Cetraspora pellucida
GAAGGGTATAGTTTCTTGACAACGTCTAACAGAAGCTATACTTCCCTCTTGGACACCACATATACCCGTAAGGGATTCCCTGTGCTGTGTCGTCATTATAGTGTGAAAATTAAGAAGGCTTTCACCTATAACAATAGCAATAACTACTAAGTAAACTGACCTTAAGCCATTAATTAAACTTGTTCTATATAGTAAATTTGAACTAAAAAATGAGCAAACCTCAGAAAAAACTCTTATTAGCAGCTCTGAATTACAATAATATTCAAAACAGCATTGCAACAAACAACTCATATTTCAGCAAAAATGGTTCTAAGGACTTTTACATCTTTACTAACCTAGCATATAGGCATAAGATGACAGCTCCAAAAAATAGCAAAAAAACTACAGATAACCTACAAACTAATCCATCACAAACTCTGAACCAAACAACCTCTTAAGGCACTTCTTTTCTTCTCTACTAGCTTATTTTATTGGAAAATCTATTAGTTTAAGTAATTCTATATCTACAATCTTTACTAGTATTGTTATTTGGACATATAAACTGTTGGATTTGGACTAATCAGACTTAAGGCTAAGGTTAAATGGACTTAAGGCTAAAGGCTAAAAAAATATTAGACTTAAGACTAGTAACAACACTGATCTTTACTGCTAACCCTCCTATTGAATATGCAAAAGAATTCATTAACATTACTAAAAAGACCTATCTAAACTTATCTTTACAGTTACCTTTCTTATTCCTAGTTTTGCCAACAAATATCTCTTTACTATAGATCTTATCAAATCTGATTATATCTCTAATCTTACTATATTTCTAACCCAATGGCTATACAAATACAAAGAACCTTCTCAATTAATACTTTTAACCTTACTACAACAAGAAACAACTCCATAAACATTAGCACCAAACATCCCAGAAGTACACATAGTTGTAATCTTAATCTAACAATTCAATTATATAAAAAAACCCAAAAGAAATTCAAGGCACCTAAATTTAACAAAAACTTTCACTTATATCAAACAATATGATTACAGAACTTGATACAGAAGATAAATTATTATAAATAAGCAATATTTTACAAGATAATAAGCTTACGTTTAATCTTACTGCTGGTTCTGCAACAAACACTACACAAACATAGTTATTAGCTATTATATTACATAACACTGCTTAGACAACACAAGACACCAATACTAAAAAAAACAAATGTCTTTCTGTTTTACAACATAATCTTATCAAAACAATTAAACTTACAACTAAATCTTCCAAAACTTAATCAATATCTAATCAACTTCAAAGTAAAAAATAATCTAAGCTTCAACTACTTAATACACAAACTATATCCAAACTAGAACCATCCAATACTACAGCTACAGCATTACCAATTTCTATAACTACAATATCTAATAATCTTAATAACATCAGACCTACATATAGCCAAATTACCTAAAAACAACTTAATATACCTAGGTTTAATAATATTGATAACTCAGAATGAGCTAAGACTATACAGACCAAAATTACAGACCAAATCAATATTCTATTTGATCAAGAAACTTGGTCATATAAGAAAATTGCTAAAGTGCTTCAAACACCAGCTGGCATTTAGGATTTTATTAATTATAAACTTGTTACTATACTAACTGAATTTGTAATTCCACCTGCAATATTTCTTAAATTTAGATATCTTAACATTAGGTTCTTTACTATATTTATCAGAAATCCAAATGCTACTTCTGCACATCAGAAAGAATATACTAACCTATATAATAATGTTCTAGCTACATATAAACAGACAACCAAATTACAATTACAGATACAATTATATACAAAACTATTAATAGTATGCTCAAGCAAATGCTTATTGCACAATACCTCTCTAATCTTAATCTTACCAGCTATACCTCCTTTATAATCTACAAAACTATCTATTATTCAAGAGGCTTTTTGCAAATTTAAAATGAAAATAAGCAAACTTCCAAGGAAATTAGAGCTGTAATCAATGCTGCATTTCAAAAAAAACTTATATCATTACTACAAGATTCTAGTAAAATACTAGAACATACTAAAACCATCCTACTTTTACACTTTTAATTACACAAAGATCATATACAAGGGCTACTGTTAATTGACTAAGAAAAATCTTCAAGTTCAACAAATTAACAAACAACTATTTTGTAAAACTCCTTACATTACCTAAAAGATATCAAGAACTCTATTCAGAACTACAAACCTACTTTTCAATATCAAACAAATAATCATTACAATATCTTTTATACTTTAGACACAAACTTGCAGACTATTATACTTTACTACAATTTCAACCTTCTACTTTTAGCTTCTACCATTAAAAAACCATTGCCTACCACATATTAGGAACTAAGCTATAAAGTTAAAGATCTCTTTTTCTTCAACTCATCTATATTCAAAGTACTATTAGCTGAAGCTGTAGCACAATTAAGAGAATACTATATATTTAAACTACTTTCTAGTAATTATTTCATTATTAAATCATTCTTGCCAACTAAAACTGAACTTATCTGTACAAATTCATACTTTACTTATTCAATAACTAATGATACAACAGCAAAAGTATTTCTTAAGAAAATCTCTTAATATTATCAGGTTTAATTTCTATTATCTGATCATATAATGCAAGCAAAACCTGCAGACAAACCAGTTCTACCAACTGATAGCCAAGAACATGCTAAACTTAATATCACACTACCAATTACAACATCTCAACAACTTACTCAAATTGCAAAACCATTTTAATAACACTTTTTACTTTAAACAACTACTATTATTTTGGATTAATTTTGTAAATCCTCTTACTCAAAATACAGATCAAGCAGACAAGACTAATGCCAATAAAACAGAACTAACAAAACCAGCACTCCCACTTATATCAAATAATATTGAGCATATCAACTCTGCATTATTGCTAAACAACATGCAACTTATATTTCCAATAACTCTACAAACACAAATTATACTAACAATACAAATTCTTAAACAAATATACACAATTAAAACAATTTTTAACTTTTTACTCAACTTATCACCATTGTCTACTCCTACTTGGAAAATATTTAACCTTCTTACTACATTATCTAATTAGTTATCTATAATAAACATAATGGCCATGGATATCTTCTAATAATATATTAATACACCATTCCAATTAGCAAAGCAATACATATACACAACAGCACATAACTATCACAACATATAATATCCAAGGATATAACAATATTACTAAAAGAGAACTATAGCTAGACTATTGCATTAGCCAAAAATTTGATATTATATCACTTATAGAAACAAAACTAGTACAATCTTAATATACTTACCTTACACTTCACAACAATAACTACAAATGTTTCATATTAAATAACCATCCTAAAGAATCAAGTACAGGAATATAGTTTTTATTAATCAGTTACTTACAAAATATATTCATAATATATAAACTCTTGATGATACTGCTATTGCAATTGACCTCTACCTACCATATAAAAACAATATTTGAATCATATTTTCATATCTATTAAACAATTCTGATATTAACAAACAAACACAAAGCCAAATTATCTTTTGAATTACACAAACACAAAAACTTAACATTATACTATTAATTATAGAAGACTTCAACCAAGATTTTAACAGGCCATCATAATCTACTTTATATAAATATCTTCTATTATACAACTTTATCTCTTTAGTACAGACTCATTATCCCAACACTTCAACCTGGACACATAATAATTTCTCAAGCCAAATTGATGAAATTTGGGTCCCACAACAAATCTTATATACATTTACAACTCCCAATATTACTAATTCATCTGGAATTACAGATAGCAATCACTATATTATTTATACCAATTTTCAAATACAACCAAACTAGCCAAATGACACAAATACAAAACATTTAAATATGATTCCATGACCAATGAACTATAGGAGCAATTTCAGCAAAAAAGCTATCAACTTTTATCTTCTTTCACTGAAGTGGCAGCCTTTGCACTTATAACAAATCAACTCTGGCACCAAATTCAATCTACAGTGCTTACTGCAGAAACATACATATATTTTTTACTTTTTACTCTCAAAAACAATTTCAAAACTTCTTATCTACTGCTTCAAAAACACATTTTGCACTTAATATTTGTGGCAGTATACTCCACACTCTTGTTAACCTTCAACACTTTTCTTATAATAGTAACTCAACTAATATTACAACAGTTAATACTATTAACCAAAAAAATAAAAACCATACAACTTCTTACAAACTTACCTATTATACTCTTACTATAACTGATATCAACCTCAACCAACTTTCTATCATCATTAATATAATAAAAAATCATCATAAAATACTATATCATACTCATGATTTAGAAAACAAACAGGCAATCTCACAACAAATTACACAACATTTTCAAACATGTTACAACAATTTTACTTCAAATACAACAACTATAATTAACAGTATAATTAATTGCCACACAGATTCTATGTTATTTGATAATATAAAACTTTAGGACTTTATAATTATAAAGTCAAAAGAAATCTGCCAACACATTAAAAACCACTTTGTAAACTGGACTAAACATAATTTACACAATTCAGCTCTCTGGGAACAATAAAAAAGTGAATATATTCCAAAAACCAACATACTTCTCTTATAATACAATACACTAACAGACTCTATAACCCAACAGGAAATCATCAATACAATTAACCTATCACTAAACAAAAAAGCAACAGGACCCATACTCATTTCTAATAAAATGCTCAAACATGTTCATTCACATATCATTAAACTTCTTACAATTCTGTTTAACAAATGTTTAAATACTACAAAAATACCAACTGCTTAGAAACAAAGCAAATTATATCCAATATTCAAAAAACTTATCTTTACAGACCAACTCAATTACACCAGACTTATAACTTTTCTTGAACATATACAGAAAATTTTTACCAAAATCATTACTAACAAATTTACTAAAATAATGTCTAAATATCTTATTCTTGATTTACACAACTTTGTTGCTCTATTATTTTTATCTACTACACAACCTATCCAAATTCTTACAAATATACTTCAAAAAACACAAACACAAAACAAAGAAATCTGGCTTTTTGCTCAGAACATGAGCAAGACATATAACTCTATACATATTCCACTTCTACAACATGCACTAAACTGAATAAAAATTTCCAAAAACATATCACATCTTATAGTTAATAGTTACAACAACTAATATAATTCAGTTATTACAAATCTTAGTTTTACAGCTAGCTATTAGGTGCAAGATGGCATAGATCAAAAAGAAACAATTACACTATTGCTCTAGCATATTTATTATGATTCACTAATAACTTACATTTATTCTAAATTTCATGGCTATGGCATGTCAACAACTCCAACCCAGACTAAACATTCACTTACCTACTATACTTTAGTACTTGCCTATATGGATGACACCCTATGGCTAGCTCTTGACAAACAAACTTTTCAACAAATAGTAAAATTAGCCAAATATTTTTACAACATAGCTAATATTACTATTAATCTTACTAAATCAATCTTAGTAACAAATCAAACTGCAGATTCAAAACCTATAATTAACTTTGCCAATACAACTATATATACTATACCTCTAAAACACCATAAGCACATTTATAACCAAATTACTACTGAAGCTACTAATCTTATTAATACTATAAAAAACAAAAAAATTACTGAAAAACAAACAATCTATATAATCAATATAGTACTTGTACCTCACTTTCCTTATAGAACTATGAACACATTTATGCATCAATATATAATGCAAGGCATAACTAATTCTTATATGCAAGTTGCAAAACACAAAGCTGGAATTGCTTTAACTATACCAAACTCAACTATATTAAATCATCAAATCTGTAACCTTTATAGTTTACCAGATATTCAAATACAAAACCATATTTCATTACTTTACACACAACTCAACAATCCTTTAACAGCTCTATTTATCAAAATTATAATTCAACATCTTCAAAATGCTATATTTTCATCTAACAATATTCTGCTTTCACCTAATTACATATTACCTATCAAGTTTCATAATACACTTACAGCCAAACAATCAAAGCATCATATCAGCTTAACATGCAGATTTGCAATCTTTCTAATTTCTAACCTATACTAACTATTTACAAAGGCACCCCAATTAATTCACAGATCAAATTTTGCAACAAACTAACACATATTAAATTATTAACTAATAAACAAATATATATGCTATTGAACAATTCACTAATTGCAAAAATATACAACTACTTTCATAACAATGCATCATATATAAAATACTTAAAATACCAAAAGATAGAATTTCAAAATAGTTCCATAAACTACACAACACATTCTATGTATCCACAACATCATTCATTTCTACTATCACCTCTAACCCATTTACTACAAACTCTATAATATTAACAAGAAGCATATAGATTTTTGGAAAAGTTAATAATACTCAAATTATAAGAAAAATCCAAAAAATTATTAACTCAAATAATACAATACACATTAAATACTATTGTTTATTATCATGAAAGCTTCAATATACAGCCACACTCTCAAAATGTCTAAACTGCAAATATACTTATACTGCTGCTAATTAGCAATATATAATTATACTTAAAATATCCCAATGCACTGTCATTAAAGTATCTAGCTCAAAATTTCTCTGAACAGACATCAATGACCTAATACAACATTATCTATACTTTACAAAACAAAAACTACTATATTATTCAAACAAATTACCAACACCACACTTAAATGTTACCTTAGCACTACAAAATAACTCTTATTTATCAACTATATCAGCTTCATTAAACAACTTTCTATAACAACTATTTATACCAAACACTGCCAGCACATGGTTGCTGCATCTGACAACAATTAATTCACAAGCTAAAAAACTTCAACTATACCTTCATGCAACCATAACCCAACCAAATACACTACACTCACAAGTCCAATTTGCCTGAACTCTAGCACCAACTAACATTACATTTTCTTATAAATTATATATTAGTCTTCGATCACTCAAGCATACCTTATCAGCATTATAACAATACTAACTTCTGCCTTACAATACTGTTAAATAACTGTTCTGATGACCCACAAGCCTACAATTAACTATATTAACTTACTTTTTATACTAATACCAAATTATATTCTTATTTACAAAAACACAACTACTGGCTACTTAAACTCTTAATTCCAACAATAATTGCTCACAAACATCTTAAAATTGAATGGTTCTATATTGAGAACTCTAATAACCACCATTTTTACAACAGAACAACTTATCTTTCTACCAAAGCACAACAATATAAACTTTATATGCTTCCTCATGCTCTCAATTATAATAACTTCTACTTCATCTAGAATAGAACTCTAATAAAAATAAAATCTGTTATTTTATTTGACATTTACAAAATGTGACAAACACTGCAAAATGGTATGCTCTAAACAAGACTAATTATTGAAATATTATATGCCAAAATACTAATTAGAATCTAATATATTAATTTATCAACTATAACAACAAACCTAATACTTACAATATTTACCAAAGCATTCTTAAATAAAAAGCTTCAAAATTAAGTTTTTACTAAATAAGCTATCTACACTTCTAAACCTACACTATAGAAAACCTAAAACATATACTAATCCTATTTGCAATCACTGCACATTATATATAGAAATCAATCTACATTGACTAGAATGCACATCAAACTCTGTTTCACTTAACCAGCTAATTTAACAAATTATATACAAGTTTGGTATGAAGCACAAACTTGAAAGCAGCAATATATCTACTTTATTGCAGCAGTTTACCTAAACACAAAGTGCCATACAACTTCTTTTCAAAATACAAAACCTAATTTCTGACATGTCCACAGACTGCAACATTACTTTACATTTATTTACCAATCTATTTTACAAAATATTGAACAATATATACAAACAAATATGAACAAAAAGATGTAAAGCAATATATCAAAATAGCTTACTAACAAACATACTTACTGTTACAGTACCTGAACATTTAGCTACAGATCAAATAGCTATAAGTAAATATGAAAAATAGGCAACTATTTTTTATATTACAAATATATTTACCTCCTATATTGCAATACTAAACCTAGAAGAGGTTTGATAGCCTACTCTAGTAGAGTTTTAGGCTAAGGATAAATTAGTCCTAGCTATAAGTCCCTGTAATAATTTATGTAAAATGGTTTAATTAATGTAATACCAAATTGTTCAATAAAGACCAAGGCCAGGTTTTATTTTTTTTTTTTAAAAAAAAAAAAAGATTTATATATTATTAACTATATTATATGTTTTAATATCTTCTTATAATTTATATAATCATATAGCTATCTGTTAGCATTACTCAATATTTATTAATAATTATATTAACCATCTTATATCATCTTTATTTTAGTTTAAATTTTAGTATAACATTATTATATAATTCTATGATTTTAAGCCAATAGTTTGTTGATTTTATTAATTATTATAATTTCTTCTATACAATATTTGAATATTTGTTTTCTGACATTTCATCTAACTATCTTTCTTATATTAGCCTTTTATATTAAAAAATTTTGACTAATGAAATGGTCTAAAGAGTTTGCTTTTTTTTTTTTTTAATATTAATAGTAAGGCCATGTCTTTATCTTTATTGAATATTTATATAAAATTTTTACATAAAGTATAAATTTACTATTAAAAATATTATAAAAAGAGTAGAAGCTCAGACTAGTTTATCTGCAATCTAAACCAACAGGAGTGGCCTAAGCTCATATAGATTTGGTTGTTAGTAATTATATATGAAAGATTAGTTTGATATTTGATCCATTGTATATACTAGAAGTTAATTTTAGAACAAATTGAATTAGAAAAAAAAGATTGAAATGAATACAAAATAGAGTTTAAGAGTGAGTTGAAAGTAGAAGAATAAGATATTGATCTTGAAATACAGTAGAAAATCCAAATTTTATGATATATTTGTTGGTTAAGATGAAGTAAAAATTTGATAACAAGTGTTATAGCTAATTTTTTATATAATAAATTTAAGATAGTAGAGATAATTTCATGTGGCACTAAGTCAAATAAGGTTGAAAAGACTAATAGTAGGTCTACTGTGTTGTGTGTAGTCATACAATACAGTTGTTTAATTTGGCAATGTAGTTTGGTTATCATTTCTGAAATAATGTTAAGTTTATTATGTTTAGAGTATGTTGTAAATAACTGTCAATAAGGTTGTATAGCAGCTGGTTAGATGAATATATTATCCAGTAGAGATGAGAACTGTTTTCATAGCATTGATAACAGGTTGGTGGGTATAAGTGATATTGTTTGTGAAAAATATATAGGGTAGGAAAGTTATTAAGTAGAATTTTAATTTTAAATGATTTAAGAGCAGAAGATTAAAAGCTATATGAGAAGTTTGAGATTTTTTGGTTATTGTTAATATATAGCCAAGTGGTTTGCCAATTAATTTGATTAAAGATTTTGTTCTATTTTTGAAATCAGTTTTGTGTAGTCTATAGTGCATAGATATGAACATGACAAATTGTATGAATACTGTGATGAGTAGGTAATTCTAAAGGAAAGTTTTTAAGATTTAGAGTATAAGATGAGTTATAGATATTGTAAGGCATAAAAGTTAGATATGATAAGTTGTAATAGTTTCATGCCAGTTGGTTAGTAAAGTTATTATATGTATTATTTTAATGTCAGTGACTTTATGACAAATAATTTGAATTTTATATGAATTAACAAAGTTAATTAATAAGTTCTATAGTAAAAAGTATGGTGTATGTATATAAGATAAGGTTGTAGAAAAGTTAAGAATGCTTTGTTATTTAGAAATTACAAATTGAGAGTCTGTATATATGTTTATGATACTATTTCTAGAAGCAGTAATGATAGCAGATAGATGGCAGTAAGTTCAGCTTTAAATGAACAAGGCCAAAGTTTTGTTTGAGCTTGAAATGTATATAATATGAAGTTATTAGAAATTTGGATCTATCTAATACCCATTGAGCATTGTGGAATACTCAAACCAATAATAAAGCCATCAATATAAAAGTGAAGTTCTAATAAGTTAGCATTATAGTTGGCTATTTGTTGAAGGTTATGTATAAGTGAACAAGATTCAAAAATTACAGGAAATGGTTGAATAAGAATAATAATATTTGGAAGGTCTGAAATTTGAGTAGGATGCCAGATTGCAATAGAGTATATAAGATTGAGATGATTAGCATTAAAGTTAAGAGTTTTGTTATAGATATTAAAAATTGAGTTGAGAGATTGGTAAAAATTACAATTGTACATTTGTTAGCAGGTTAGCTATATGTGGGACACAGAAGGCTTTAGTAACAATGCTTCTAAAAATACACTGCATGAAATAAGGTATAGGGTCCTAAGAGAAATATGTAAAAGTATCTAGACCTTCTTAACTGATGGCTATATCAGAGATAATCTAGTAATACAGTAAAGATTGCAGCACAGAGGGTTTAAATTAACAATGTCCCTAGTTGGATTGCAGATATAGCAGCTAGTATAGAACCATTAGTGGACTACTTAAATTAGACACCAAAAGTGTATGTATGGCTAGTTGTACTCTCCAATGTAAGGTGACTTCTTTGAGGCTTTGGCTACGAGTTCTTATATCCAATTTACTAAATAAAACTCTAGGTCAAAAGAGGCTAGTTTAATAGAAAAAAAAATAATAATATTGTTCTTAATCAAAATACATTGACAAAATTCTTACAAGTTATATAGAATTTGTTATAAACATAGCCAAACTTAGTTACACAATTTCTACTAGTATACTATTTCACTTTTAGCTATACAATATTTATAATATTGTAACAGGTTTAATGGATGAGTTCAAAGATGGGGCAAATGCGATGAATTGTCACTAGAAAAAGAATTATGCCACATAATGTTTCTCAAAGATAATAAAGGCAGTTTTACGATTTGGCACAAGGTCAAGGCGATTGTAAAGGAGCGTTACAAGATGAGTATTACATTTTTAAAAGAGTGTTGATTTATTTTACAAGTTAAAAGGATCTTTATTAACTTTTATTAGTATTTTGTAAAAGAATACAATTATATTGTTAAGGGCTATTCTGGACTATGCTGAATTATTCTGAACTGTATTGATACCTTTCAGGAGGAGAAAATTCCACCCTTTTTATAATGAATTGAATGAGAGAAGAGCCCGTGCAAGACCACAACTCTCCTCATTATTACTAACACTTTCCAACCTTATTTGTTATAACTTTTAACTTATTTCATACAGCTTTTCGTTACTTTAACATTTCTCACAGCTTCGATTAAGAAATGTTTCAGTTACATAATCCCGGAGCTAGAACTCACCATATTGTCTTCAATCGCACCCTCTTGACATTGCCCACACCTAACCCAAGTAGGACAGATGAAGTCAATTTTCATTCCTAGCACAACAAGTTGGTCCAAGTCGACCTTATTTTAATTGGGGAGTGGTTGGGTCCTGCATGAAGGCTTGTATACTTTCATATAGCATCTTTTTGAGGCCGGGCATACATGTCTCAGATGGATCATCATGGGCAACTCTAATTAGGTAAGTATGCCACAATGACGTCCATTTTGCAGGCTCTATGAGGTGTTAGTTTTACCTCTAATAATATATAGAATATTTAACTACAATATCATATTACAAACTTCATTAAAAGGCTTAATTCTTCTAATCTTTTAGAAATAAGTACTTGTATTAAGATTCAACAACTTCAAAACAACTTGTAGCCAGCTCTAATATTCTGATACATGACAATTCTATTATTAATAGGTCTAACAAATATACTGTTAATTTCAAAATCATTTAACTCTTTAAACATTTTGGCATAATATTTGCATTCAATCCACTATACAATATTCTATATAGTATTTAAGAAGGATCTATTTCACTTGAGTCAATACTCTTATCATATACTAAATACTCAATTTTTAAAAAACAACTTAGATACTACTGTATTCTCTACTTAGACCAACTTACTAGATTTGATAACTCATATCTCCTAAACTGAAAACATATTTTCATATATAAACAAAATTTTTAAAGACAAACTACCATTCTGGTTTAACTACCTAAAAGACCAAACTACAAGTCATTCATATAATCATATCTTTTATTAACATTTACACTTACCTAGTACTAATTACTATAGTTATTTAACTAAACATTTCTTTTTATATAAAAAACCATGACTTATTACAGTACTTAATAATTAAATTATTATTAGTAAAGCCAAAAGACAACCTTTTTCATCAAAAACTATCCTTATTAATTACTAGCAATGTTATATAGAATTACAATTTACTCATTTCTATCTTCTTCTATCTATCAATTACAAGTATGCCCAGATTGCTCTTTCAATTCTTATACAATCAATATTTCTATCAATTTCTCTACAAGATTCTTTGGTTGAGTTAATACATATAACAAAACTTAACTTTAATGCTAATCATCTTGATCTTATATACTTTATCAAAATTCAACATCTTATTCAAATTCCTAATTTTTTCAATATTAATATTACAATATACTCTATTTTAACTATCTTTGAACTTAGTATTTTAGCAAATAATTTTGAACAAATTGCTAACTACAATACACAATTATTAGAACTTTATTTCTATACAGATGGCTTTGTTATCAGCTTGGGTATATTATAATGCTTTATAGGTATTTGATAGGCTCAAATTTTAAATAATACTATAATGCATACATTTTAAGCCCAAACAAAATACTGGTCTTATTTATTTAAGTTTGAACTTATAGCTATCCTATCTGCTCTTATTACAGCTTCTAGAATTTGTATTATATATATATATACTGACTTACAATCAGTAATCTCTAAATATTACAGTCTTTTAAAACAACTTATACTTTATCTTATATACACACATTATATTTCTTATTATAAAATACACTCATTAATTTTATTAAATCATACAATATTTATATTATTTTTCACAAAGTTATTGCTTACTAAGACAATCAATACAATAATCTTGCAGATCAACTTATATGCAATTACTACAACTTAGTATATCTTACCTTCATATCTTATAATATTTACAACTCTTCATATACTTTAACCTTTGAAAACTTTCTCTTAGAACTATCTATTCATATAGTATTTACACAATATGTTATGCACATATCTATGCACTATGAATTACACAAAACTACTTTTAAAAATAACACAAAATTAATAACCAGATTGACTGACAAGCTACTTGGCTATACATTAATAATAATCAAAAAATCTCTAACTTCTTATACAGTTTTTAGTCTTTTACTTTTAAGTTCTTCAGAATTAAAATTCTACTAGATAATCTTTTTACTTTATATATTTTATATAAATGATAGCATTCATATTTACCAATTTGTTACTAATGTTACCAAACCAGTTATCATTTTTACTGAACAATTTGTTCATCTAACCAATTACTACAGGCCCTTATAAACATTTCACTAAAACATACTTTTAATACCAACATACTTGATACTACATCAAATACTATAATAAACTTACACAACCAAATTAAGCTGCTGAATAGTATAACTACTTACAGTTTATCAGATGTACCTTCAATTTTCTCAACTCTAACAGGTCTAATATCAAGTGAACTTATCAACATTATTACAAGTTTGTCATCTAAAAAAGTAGTCACAACACTTACTATAAAGTTCTTGCTTTATCTTAATCAACAAATTTATTATAAAATTTGAATTTTCTACTGTATTTTAAGATCTACAGCTCAAACTCCTAAATATAACTAATTATTAAAAGGATGTGGTGACTTAGTGAAATGAATAAGTTGTCATACCCCCAAGTAATAGGTTGTGAGTTCAAAACCTACTGACAGTGAAATTTGAATAATCACCTATATAATATATAGATGATATTACGGCAATAGCATTCTGTTAATCAGTTGGGATAGGATACCTGTAACTATAGTCGAATCAGCATGACTGGCAGGTTTGGGGCATCTGTGTAACCTGTTACACAGAGGAATGCAAACTGGTACCAGGTGGTGCAAATCTAAAATAAGTCCTCAGGCCATGTAAATCTGTAGAACTAGGAAGCCAAAGCCCACTTGAAAATTCCGAGCAGAGAGGTAACATGAATCTTTAACAGTATTACTGTAAAGGCTAGATCTAGGAAATAGATACCAATGTGAAGGATTTGGGCAGACAAGAACCTCAGATGAGGAGTACCACCAACCAGGCCACCAGATTTTGGACTGGAGGAAAAGGATATTGGGCCAGTCTCAATATACCAAGAACAGATCACAGTTCTTCTAGGCTATCTGGATTGGAAGTCTGGGTTCAAAGCAGGGGTATACTAAAAGTACTAGGGATATGCTGTGAAGTCAGTACTGGGGTCTAGGTGAACTCTGCAAGAGTAGTCTGTGTTAGTGTTCTAAAAGTAGGTAGTATAAGGCCTGATAATATGATGTAAATACTCTGCCAGGACCTCATATAAGAATAGGTATGACGATCAATTCTTTGATTAAGATATCCTGGCAATTAATCACATTAATGTGATTAATTAAATAAATTAAGAAAGTGAAATTAATTGAAAAAAGGGGATTAATTAGAGAAGGAGGAATTATTAAGTAAATAGATTTAAGTGAATAAATTAGAGGAATCGAATTAAAGAGTTTAAAGAGATAAATGTAATTAATGAGGTTATAAGTAAAATGATATTATAAATAAAGACTGAAATGGCCCTTTGGAGCAGTATGCTTTGTTTGCTTTATTAAACAATAACTTCTAATACACTACATTGTATACAATAAACACTAATACTAATACCATTACCAACCTTGTAAACTCCTGTAAACATCACTGTTCAACTCTTGACTACATGACTTACCTACTTTTATTTATTGACCCAAAGTAACCAAAAGTCTTAACTGCCCACAAGCCAAATCTAACACTCTCTTTTGAAAAGGTTACTTATCATACATTATATGAGGTTTTGAATTGTAGAGTGACAGAGTCGCAAACTTCTGAACCTAACAGTAAATAGTTAACAACAGAGGGCCTCTGCACCTTACTGGCAGGTGATGTACTCTAAAATGTGTAATGGTCTAGGAACCAGTACAAAAAGGGTAGGTACTATACTGCTCAGACAGTATACCAGTTAGGTATATATGGGGGGTTAGTTGGAGATTTCAATATAACAGAGCAGATAATTAGAGAGTTTAAATAAATAATCTCCTAGTAGGTTATAGGTATAGCATCTAATATAGAATCTTAGTGCGAACTACTTAAATAGGCAACCAAAAGTTGCATGCATGACTAGCTGTACTTTCATCTCTGTAAAAATAGTTCTAATAGCTAACCCGATATAAAGTCAATAAAATATTACTACAAGTATAACCTTTAACAAAAAAAAAAAAAAACTTATTATTAAACTCTGTCTTACTTTTATTATGTCTTCTTTCATTAATTTTATTAGTTTCTAAATAAATTTTTAATATATCCAATAGATTAAATATCAAACTAATCCCTTATATATAATTACTAATACTCAAATCTAGATAGCCTTGGCTACTCTGGTTGGTTTATATCATAGATAAATTAGTTTAAGCTTCTAATTTTACTATAATATTTTAAAAGCAAAATTGTACTTTATATAAAATCTCAATTAAATATTCAATAAAAATAAGGCATAGTCTCACCATTAATATTAAAAAAAAAGTTATAGACTGTTATGTTTAGTTAATAAACAATATAATTATTGTATTTGTGGTTGTGTAATATTTAATGATAGGTAGGTTTAGGTTGCAGATAACTTGTCTGAGCCTCTAATATTAATATCTTATAAATATAGAATTCAATTATAATTTTTTTTTATATAATCTACTTGTAAAAAGTTTAACTAAGTTTTAATAAAAATAGAGGCATGGCCTCATTGTTAATATTTAAAAAATATTTAATGATAGGTTAGTAATAATTTCAAAGATTGTTTCTGTAGTAATATTAGTAAGATTTGTTAAATTAAGGCAAAGCAACTAGTATAGTATGTGTTCTGATGTTTGGCAGATGATGCAGTTGTTGTGCTGAAAACTATCTAAATATAGTTTATAAAGATGATACAATATTAGTAGTATGTTAAGTAGTATTTTAATTTTAAAGAATTTACTTTGATTAAGTAAGAAGTTAGTAAAGTTATTTGTTCTTTTAATGTTGTTATTAAGGTATAGCCAGGTTGATTCCAATTAATTTGGGATAATAGTAGGATAATATTGCTTATATAGTATTATAATGACTACATAGCAATTATATATGCATTACAAATATTTTTAGTAGCTTGTCTAGTAGGTTGTTCAATTGTGTATTTTCTATATTTTAAGGTATATGAGGTGTTATATAGGTTGTTATATATAAGGTTAAGATATGCTGTGAAGTTGTGATTTGTTGCTAGCTTATTAGCTTTATTGTTAAATATATTGTTGCTATATGCAGATACTTTGTGAAGAGTAACTATATATTGATATAATTTAATTAAGTAATGAGTACCTGATAGGCCAGTATAAGTAGAAAAATTGCTTGTATGTTAGAATTAAATTACTAGTAATTTTATTAAATTTTGCAATAATCAATTAAGAGTCTGTAAAAATTTATATATTGCTATTGCATAGACATATGCAAATAGCCGATAATATTGTCATAAGTTATGCTTTGTAGGATAATAGCAGAGTTTAATACAAAAAGAGTAAGATTAAGATATTTTGTTATAAATTGTACCTATTTAATGTTCATAAAGCATCTGTTAGTAGTAAGATTAGTAATTGATTAATCTGTATAGAATATAAAATTTATGTATCTTTTATTTTTTTATTTTTTTTGGTATTAAGGTGAGACCTTGCTCATATCTTTATTAGTAATTTTAGTTGTACATATTAATATACTATATA
>CAJVQA010004803.1:0-17057 GCA_910591915.1 Cetraspora pellucida
TTCTATATTACCTATTTAAGGAGTCCGCCTGAAGGTTCCCTACCAATTGCTGTACCTAACACCCCTGCTTGGGTGTTTTACTTTAAACCCTCTGAACCTGTAATCTGTGTTAATATCACTGATCATCTCAGATGTACCAGATTATCATCCTCAACCTTAGGACTAATTTATCCTTGAGGTAAATTCCCCAGAGCCTTCTGTACCCATTTTTACAGCTGACTTAAATATCACTATGGCAAAACTAATACTTGCAGTCAGAGCTTATCATTAAACCACTATGCCTTTGTAGAGTTCACTTAGACCCTAGCATCTACTTCACAGCATAACCCTAGTACTTTAGTATACCCCTGCCTTTTGTCAGCCTTTTTACCAAACTTTCAATCCAGATAGCCCGTGTAGGACTATGACCAGTCCATTGGTATATCGGGTCAGCCCGATATCCTTTTCCTCTGATTCATTCCGACGGCCTGGTTGGTAGTATCTCCGGGACCCCAACCTAGAGGTTCTTGCTCGTCCGGCTACTACGACCAGTTACTATGACCTTGGTATCTGTTTTCCCGGGCTAGCCTTTACAGTAGAGCCGTCGAAGATTCAGCTACCTCTCTACTCGGGTCTTCCCAAATGGACTTCTTGTTATCCAATTTCAATAGATTTACATGGCCACAAGGACTTATCTAGTGTTTGCACTACCCGATTTGTCAGTTTGCATTCCTCTATATAACGCCATACTTACACAGATGCCCCATGATCTGCCAGTCATGCTGGTGCGATCGCCATTACAGGTATCCTAACCCAATCGTTAGTAACAGTTGCTATAATACAAATATTATATAGGTGATTATCCAAATTTTCACCGTTAATGGGATTTGAACACCCAACCTACCACTTGGGGGGTTGACAACCTGACTACTTCACTAGGTCGCCACACCCCCAAACATATTTATTGTTTTCAAAACTTCTTTCTTTATTTAGTCTGCTTTTTCTATTTTCTTTTCTTTTTCTTCTTCTTTTGCTTATTTATCTTTTTTAACCCTCTTCTTTGCTTTTTCCTTTGCTTGAGCACCTTTTTTTATTTTATTTGTTATATTAATCTTCTTCATCTAGGCCTGTATTTTTTATATCGTATTTTCTATATTTGGTATTAAAAGGTGTTTCATACTGTTCTTGTTATTATATTTATGCATTTCTGTATTGTTTGCTTGTTTAAGAGTCACTTAAGTATTTTTTTTACTTTTAGCATCATGAGTCTTTTTATTAGCACTTTTTTGTTTGTAATTTTTTCAGCTTCTGTTTCTCCAAATAATACCTTATATAGGACTTGTGATGGAATTCAGTTTTTTTTCTCTTCCTTGAGTTCATTCTATGCTATTGCTGTTGCAACCTTTTGAATTCACTTTTACAAACTTTTTTGTCTGCTACAACTTGCTAAGTCTCTTTTTCTCCAACTTGGTATACTTGGCATTCTGCTGTTGTGTATAATTTTGGTTTTCTTCTATTTAGCTTCTTAAGTGTTAGTAGGCTATTTATTATGTATTTAATTGTCATAGCTTTTCTTATATAGAGTTTTCTTAATATATAGTAAACTTCTTTTGTTTTGTTCATTTCTTTTTAAAAGCTTGACCAATTATGTAGTGCATTTTCGTTTCTGGTTTTAATGTTCATATTGGGTTTGTTTCTCTTCAGCTGGCTTTTATTTTGGCATTTGCTATTATTTTGCATAAAAGTCTTGCCAATATATCAATTTTCTTGTTTTCTTACTCTAAATAGTACTCTATCCTATCACATTTGACTTTATCTATATATATTTTATCTTAGCAATTTGCTTTTTTTTTTGCAAAAGAGTCTGCTCTGTCATTTCATTTATTTTATTATAACTTTTAACTTTGATTATTTTTATCTTAATGTTCTTGTTCTTGATTAAACCTACAATATTCATTATCTATATTGCATTTTTTTTCTTTAGAATTTTTTTCTCTTCTACATCTTAAAGTGCTCTGTTAATGTTCCTTAATGCTGCAATACTATTTGTAAACACTTTTATGTTTTTTTCTTTTGGCATTATTAGAATTGCTGTCTATATTGCTACTAATTCTGTTATTGTTGCCAAAGGCCAACCTTCAAGTCCCAATGCAGTTTTCTCCTCTGGCCAATCTTCTTTTTCTTTTACTTATACCAAACTGATACTTATTTTTTCTGTATTGTTTTCTTCTTTCTTCTTATATAATGCTCTATCAGTATAAAAACTGTATTTTCTTTTGTTTTTTTTCTTGTTTTGTGTTAATATTTCTACTAACTGATTTGTAATTATGCTATTTAATTCTTGTTTTCTAATCAGTTCTATTTCTAATTCATCTGTTTGTTTTATTTCTAGTAACTTCATTTCATCTCTTTTTTATTTTTCTATTATTCTATCTTCTAGTATTTGTTTTAATATTGCATTTATTCTATTATTAGCTTTCTCTATTAGCAATTCTGATATTACTTACATGTTGTGGTCTCATCTTATCTATTTTTCATACTTGTCTGTTATCTGTTCTGAACTGCTTTTACAACCTTTGTATATACTTAATTCTGTCAATATCCTTTCTTCTTCTACATGCATTGACCAATACTTTGTTAACATATTTTTCTTTTTTTTCTTAATTACTTTGCCTAATTGCTGATTGTGTTTTAGTCTGTAAATAATCCATTTTTTTTTTCTTCAGTCTTTAGACATTTTTGTCTACTTAATCTTTAATGCTTGTGTATTATACTTTTTTATTTTGTAGTAGTCTTGTATTTCTTAGCTTACTTGTGTTCTTAGCATCTTTTATTCTATTTCACTAAACTATTTAGTCTTCTTTTTTTTGCATGACAGACCTTAGTAACTTTTAAGCTGTTTTCATATAATTAAATTATCACTTTTTGTATTTATAATTTGGTTTAGATATAATAACTTATTCATTTATTGTGCTACAGCTTGCTATTCATGTTTTTGTTTTTAGCATGTCTCTTATCTGTTTACCATATCTATAAATTTTTCATAAGGGTTTTTCTGCTTTAATGTTTATACACATTTCTTTTGCTTTAGCTATTGTTCAACAGATTATGTTGTTCTTTTAAAACTTATTAACTTCTATTTTTCTTTTATTGTTCTAAATGTCTTTTGTTAAGCTGCTTTTTGGCATTCTTAAACTATTCTAAGTCTTGTTAATACACCCAAACTATTCTGTCTATTGAGTCTTAAGAAGAAACTACTTATTTGCTTAGTTATTATTTCTTGGCTTAGTGTTTATAATTATCTAAGTCTTTGTACTTAATTGTGCAGTTGTTTAATGTTCTTATCATATTGTACTTATGTTTAACTAAGCATATTAACAGTTAATGTATTTTATCAATCATCTTTTCAGACATTTTTGTTAGCTATAAAAGATATTCTAGCTTAGGAATTATTACTATATTGTTTATATATACAATTTGGTTCATTGTTATCTTTTTGTATTTCAAATTTTTAACAAAATTAAACATGACTTAGTGACTATAATATATCTTCATTAATTTATTAGAATCATTAGTAGAGTGTAGTAGATACAGGATCAAAATGTTTAAATAAAGGTCCTATAGGTAAGTCTTAGGTATAGCAACTAGTATAGAACTTTCAGGTGAACTACTTAACTTAGACAATAACTAAAGTTGTACAAATGGCTAGTTATATACTCTTTTTATGATCACCTTTATGCTGTTATATTAACAGATGCTAGCCAACTGATACTACTAATAAAATTCTGGATTATATATACTTATCTTAACATTTTAAAAATAATAATAATAATAATAATCTTTTAAAATTACTTACTAACTTTCTATTTTATATAATAATAGAACAAATATTTTAAATTCTTTTTAATTTATTTTAACTAACAATTGATTTAAAATAATTAACTATAATACTTATTAAGAAATAAGAAATGTAATATCATATTAAATATTTTTAAAGAATAATATTCTTAACTAAAAAGAGTGTGGTGATTTAGTAAAGTGGTCAGGTTGTTAATCCCAAGTGGCAGGTCTAGAGTTCAAATTTCATGAATGATAAATTTTGGAAAATAGGTATGTATTATAGTAACTGTCTCTGTTGATTAGTTAGATTAGTATATTTGTAACCTTTGTTGCACCATCTCGAATGAAAGCTTGGAGCATCTATGCAAAGTATAACATTACACCTATATAGAGGAATATCAATAACTGGTATTGTATAAGACTTTAGTGCAAACCCATAATAAGACCACCAGACACAGAAAGCAAAGAAACTAAAAAGTCAGAAACCCACTTGAAAATCCTAAATAAAAAGATAGATAGACTTTTGATGATATTACCAAACTATTAAAAGGCTTTAAAAAAAATTACTAGAATAACTAAGATGGATCAGATAACATCATGTATAGAGAAATACATACCAACCAGACCACTAGGTTTGCTGAAAGAAATAGATTTTAAGATACCATATTAGGCCATCTGAATTAGTAATTTGTAAAGTCTTGTAGGTCTTGTAGGTCCAGAAGTAGGTGATAGAAGTTAGAAAAAGAAGGTATCAGAGCTCTAGTGAACTTTACAAGAATATAGCAATTTAATAATAGCCCTGACTGCAAATAATGGTCTAGACTAGAGTGGTACTAGGTCAGCTATAAGTATGAGATACAGAAGGCTTTGGTGGACTTAGTATAAAGTTAAACATAACTTAATGACCATAATATATTTGCAAAAATTCTGTAGTTAATAGAGTAGAAATGGATATGAGAACTAAAGTGTTTAAATAGAGAACCCACAAATGGGTTCTAGGTATAGCAACTAGTATAAAACCTTTAGGTAGAATACTTAAAATAGATAATAACTAAAAGTTGTACAAGTGGCTAGTTATATACTCTTTCTATAATTGTTTCTGTAGCTGTTATATACAATAGTTATATGCCAATTGATTATCAATAAACTCCTAAGTTATAATTACTTGCTTTAACATTAAAAAAAAATAATAATATTCTTAACTAAGTAATACAAATATTGTTTAAAATCTTTAGCATAAAAATTCTCTTCTATATATTTACAAAATTTTTATTTTTATATTATATAAATAAAACAAATAAAAAATAAATAAACTATTAAATCAATAAAGTAAAAAATAATTGTATATAAATAAAAACTAATATATTAGTTTAAATATATTTAAATTAATCTAATCAAAAAATAATAATATACATTAAGGATACCAATTTTAGTATACTGATTGGGTTGTTATTTTTTAAATAGTAGGTCCAGAGTTCAAATTTTACTAGCAGTAAAAAATTTGAAAAATGGTTCTATTCTAGCAATTTGTATAGAGTATCTGAGGTCATAACTTTGTAATTCTGGTTATATCAAGACTAACTTTGAAAATATACAATGTCATACAAATAAATCTAAAAGGTATATATTCTATAAGAAATCTTATTTGGAAATTCTAAATAGAGAGGTAGTATGATCTTCAATAATACTACCTATAAAAATCTTGATCTGAAAACAAAAACCTAGAACAGATAATCCGTATATGCAAGAACTCTAGATAAAGGAGTCCATCAATCTGATTATTGGTTAAACTGGATATGAAGTTATATTATATAAAGCTAACTGGATTGGTAATATAAAAGGACTTGCAAGAATATACAAGATACTGATGAAGTTGTAAAAGGAGATACTGGAGTTGAATAAACTCTACAAGAGTATACCAATTTAAGTTTTACTCTGATTGCAAGTGTTGGTCTTGGCTATAATAATACCAGATCAGCTGGAAATTAGATAACAGAAGACTTTAATAGGTTTAGTATAAGGTTAAAGGTTTCTATATAAATAAACTATTTTAAAGATCTAGTGATCATAATAAATATATATTGGTAAAAACTAGAGCAGTTGGTAGGATAGATAGGTGAGTAGATACAAAAATCAGAATATTTAAATAGAGAACCCATAAGTGGGTTCTAGATATGGCAGCTAGTATAAAACCTTTAGACAGACTACTTAAATTAAACAATGACTAAAGTTATACAAATGACTAATTGTATACTCTTTTTATAGTTGCCCTCTGTAGCTGTTGTAATAATATAACCACAAAGCTAAAATATACTATTAGATCACAAGTACTTACTTTTAATATTTAAAATAATAATAATAATAATATACAATTTTTTAACAAAAATTTTAAATTATAATATCAATATAATTTATATTACTTTATATTTCTTTTTTATTAAAAACTTGTCAAAAAACAATTAAATTATTTGAATTATATATTTAAAAAAATTATATTTAGAATATAACCATATTTAAGAATAGTAGATATAGTAGATTATTTTTTATATAATCTACATAATAAATTGTATTTTTAGTAAAAAATAAACAAATACTTATAATAAATTTTTTTTAAAATTTAATAAAAATTTATAAATTTTTTTTTTTTTTTAAATATTAACAGTGAGGCCATGTCTTTAACTTTATTGAAATTCAATTGAAGTTTTTATAAAGAAAAGCTTGCTTTTAAATTATATATAAAGAATAAAGACTTAGACATATAATCTGCAGTTTAAACCTACAAAAGTGGCCAAGACTCACCTAGATTTGGGTGTTAGTAATAATACATGAGAGAGAAGAATGATATTTAATCCATTAGATAGTCCAAAGATCAATTTTAGTAATAATTTGTAATATTAAGATAGGAGGTAATAGTAAACTAGAAGGAGAATTATGAGTTGAGTTTGTAAAAAGTGTAGTTAAAAACTGTGCTAATCATGAAATACAATATGAGATCCATATTTGTTTATATATTAGTTGGTTTAAATAAAGAAAAAATTTAATAAAAAGTGAGATAGCTGTACAGTAAGGAATAGAAGTATTGTGAATAGTAGAAATAAGGTCAATAGAAACTAAGCCAGATAAAGTAGAGATAAGAGATGATATATGAGAAAAGTTATGCAATTTAAAACAGTTAAGTGTAAGAATTTCTTGATGTAAATTAGAAACAAGAATGAAGGACATGTCAAGAGCAGTAGCATTTAAGATACAATTAAGAGAATTAGAAATTAAATAATAAATTATTTGAGTAAAATGACAAAAAGTTTAGTGTAATAAAAAGCTAGTTTGATTGCATTGATAACAGAGAAGGGAATAAGAGAAGTTATATTTGTGAAGAGTATGAGAAACAGGTAGTTTATCTAGAAGAATTTTAACATGAAAGGTTTTGAGAATAGAGGAATGAAAACTATGGGCAAAGTTAGAAACCTTTTGATTATTATTAATATAAAGCCAAGTGGCTTTTCAGTTGATGTTAAGAGCAATAATAGACCATTGTTGGAAATAATATTAGGATGTTCAAAGTATTATAATGTAAGCTTGACAGATAGTATGAATGGAGTGTTGAATGTAGAGTTTAGGGCACAGGAGCATGGGGCATGCCCCTAAGGGCATGCCTCTAGGGCATGCCTATGGGTATGTCTCAAGTCCAAAGGGCATGCCCTTGTTATGTGATGTTTAAAGTTATTTTAATTGGCTAATAAGTTTAGGTAAACTAGAACCATAGATACTAAATTAACATATAAGATTTTTAAGAAGTTGTGAACTATGTGTTAATCATATGATTTAAAAAGGGCATGCCCAATTTTTTTTCCATGCCCTGAACCCTAGTCGAATGAGAATTTTAATAGGAAATTGGTTAATAAATGAAGTATAGGCAGGATTGTAAGGGTTGTTAGTTAAGAATATTAAAAAAGATAAAATTTGGTAATAGTGGGCAAGTTGGTCAGCAAGATTATTAAATGGAGCATCTTAGTGTGCAGTAATTTTTTTTTTTTTTTTAAATATTAAGGTGAGTACTTGCAACTCAGAATTTTATTGATAGTATATTTGGCTAATGATTGTTTTACAACTACAGGAAGCAACCATAGAGAGAGTGTACAACTAGTCGCTCATACAACTTTAGTCATTGTCTAATTTAAGTAGTCTGCCTGAAGGTTTTACACTATTTGCCATACCTGGAACCCACTTGTAGGTTCCCTATTTAACCACTTTGTTTTCATATCCACCCATCTACCTCTGCCTACCAATGACTCTGGCCAATGCTAGTAAAAATATACCATGACCACTAAGTCTTTAAAGCAGTTCTTTGGAACTTTTGACCTTGTACTAAACCTTCCAGAATCTTCTGTATCCCATTCTTATAGCTAACTTAGTATCACTATAGCCGAGACCAACACTGGCAGTCAGAGTATACCATTAAACTGCTATGTTCTTGTAAAGTTTACTCCAACTCCAGTACTTACTTCACAATATATTCTTATTACTTTGGTATTCAATTTAAGTTCTACCAAGCTAAGGGTGTGGCAATCTAGTGAAGTAGATAGGTTGTCAACTCCCAAGTGGCAGATCTAGAGTTCAAATTCCAGTGACAGCAAAAATTTGCAATTCTTTCTGTGTTATGGCTACCTGTCTTCCATGATTGGTTGGGATAGGATACCTGTAACCCATGTTATACCAGTCTAACTGAAAGGTCTAGGCATTCATGCAACATTGTATGAAGAAACACAAACCAGTACCGGGCGGTGTGAACCCAAGATAAGTTCTTAGGTTATGTAAATCATAGCAACCAGGTAGGAGGATAGAAGCCTACTTGGAAGACCTGAGTAGAGTGGTAATCTGAACTTTCGACGATGCTATTGTAAAGACTAGACCTATAAAACAGAGCTAGAATTTGTAAAACTAGGCAAAGAGCCGACCTTTGAGAAGAGGCTAAATAGAACCAACCAGGCCACCAGAATTTCCGGGTTCTGGAAGAAAAGGTTACATGCCGGCAAACATGTAAACCAAAGGTGTATGGTTACAATCTGCCTTTCCAGGCTATCTGGTTTGGGAGCTTGGTGGAACTTGAATTGAATACCAAAGTAGTAGGGATATGTTGTGAAGTCAGTACTAGGGTTGGGGTGAACTTTACAAGAGCATAGTGGTTTAATGGTACACTCTGATCACCAGTGTTGGTCTCAGCTATAGCGATACCAGGTCAGCTGTAAGAATAGGATACAGAAGATTCTGAAAGGTTTAGTACAAGGTCAAAGGTTCCCCATGTGAGTGAACTGCTTTAAAGACTTAGTAACCATGGCATATTTGAACTAGTATCGACCGAGGCATCTTGGTAGGTGTAGGTAGGTGGATGGATACAGAAACAGAGTGGTTAAATAGGGAACCTACAAGCAGGTTCCAGGTATAGCAGCTAGTGTAGAACCTTCAGGCAGACTACTTAAATTAAACAATAACTAAAGTTGTACAAGTGGCTAGTTGTATACTCTTTTCATGATTGCCTCTTGTGGTTGTAATGCAACCATTAGCTAAATGTATTATCAATAAAATTCTAGGTTACAAGTACTCACCTTAATATTTAAATAAATAAAAAAAGTTCTACCAAGCTGCCATTTCAGATAGCCCAAAAAGGTAGATCGAAACCATACACCTTTGGTTTACATGTTTGCCATTATGTACTCTTTTCTTCTAGAACTCAGAAATTCCAACGGCCTGGTTGGTTCATCTGGTCCTTCCCAAAGACCAGCACATTTGCCCAGTTTCACAAGTTCTAGCTCCGGTTTATAAGTCTAGTCTTTACAGTAGCACCATCAAAAGCTTGGATTACCTCTCTATTTGGGTCTTCCAAGTAGGCTTCTACCTTTCTTCTATTGGTTTCTATGATTTACATGATTATGAGGACTTATTGTAGATTTGTACCACCTGGTACCAGTTTGCATTCCTTCATGTAACCACAGACCTTGTCCCAAAGGACAATGTTATGTGACTGTTATACAAATGGCATGTGACCTACTAGTCATACTGGTGCAACATAGATTACAGATGTCTTATTCTAACCAATTACAAGAGACAGTTAACCATAATACAGGAAGGATTTTCAAATTTTCTGTTAACACTAGGATTTGAACTTTGGACCTGCCACTTGATGGTTGACAACCTGACCATTTTACTAGGTTGTCATACTCCTTAGTGTATAGTAATTTTGTGAAAGGTAAGCTGAATGTTGTATGAGTTAATGAAGTTGATAAGAGTTTGCCAAATAGAGAAGTATAGAATATAAGTATAAGAGAGTTTAGATGCTAATAGGCAGATATTATGATATTTGGAGATAACAGATTGTGAGTCTGTAAAGATATAGACAGAACAGTTATAATTGCTGAGAGAATAACAAGAATTTCAGCTTTAAAGAAGCATAACCAAAGTTTAACTTGTGCCTGAAATGAGTAAATAGTTGCAGAATTATCAACTTAAACTCAACCTATGTCCATAGAGCATTGAAAGGTACCAAGCTCAATAACAGAACTATTAGTATAAAATAAAATAATGATTAGGTTATGATTAGAATTAGCAATAGATTATAACCTATCAGTAAGTTGATTAGACTAAAAGATACAAGATAATTGTTATGAATTGATTATTAGTAAAGAAGGTGATGGAATATATAAAGGATGTCGAATAGCTACAGAGTATGCGATATTAAGAAAGTTAGCATTTAGATTAAGGGTTTTATCAGTATTAATACAACAGAGTAGTTTTGTAATCAGGTTTGTAAGAATAAAGATAATACATTTGTTGGCAATTGTATTAGAATTAAGATGACATCTGGAATATAATGTAGTAGTAGAAAGAGGAATAGAATATAGGTTTAAAAACTAGGACTGATATAAGCAATGCCAGTGAGTAATAAAGGTAAGACCTGTAGGGGTATTATGCCTTCTGACCTTGTCAATAATTATTTGATTATTAAGAATGGTAAGTAACCAAGGTTTGATGTTAGAGGTGAAGTAAACAGTAGTATAAGAAAAATAGTTTGTTTAAGGTAAGTTAAAGTGATCATATAAGATACTGTTACAAAGTAGATTTTTAGTATAGCATAGTATATTATATTATTAGTAGTTGTTATATATTCATTCTTGTATTTTATGTTATATTTATTATTAGTTATTAGCATAGTTATATTATAGTATATAGTAGTTAGAAAATAGAATCTTAATTGGCTGTTAGAAGTGTAATACAAACACATGACATTAGGTAACATCTATGATATCATTATTGTCTTACAAAACTCCAAGTACCCCTACACAAGTTTCATGTATCTTAGTACAATTTACTGTACCAAATAACACAGTACAACAATTCCCAAGTATCCCTTCCATAATCCCCAAGTATCTCTGCACAATTCCAAGTATTTCAACACAATTCCCAACTGTCCCTGTACAGACTCAAGTACCTTGACACATGCTCTAAGTGTTTCAAGTACAAATGACAAATATACATAAATATTGTCACAACTATCCCTATATAAACTTCACTTGCCTCTACACAATCCCCATTATCTCAAATACTGTATTAAGAGATGTCACTTAAACCTCCACTACTCTCACTAGATAAAAAGATATATAAAGTGTACCTTTTCACCTTCTTTGCTAATTCCAAGTTTCTACATTTCAACCCAAACATAATGATCTTTTAATAATAAAGTATAATATTTCCCCTCTAGGGTAATTTCTACAGGTAAGATTGTTACTATGTGTGTTATTAATAAAAAGTTAATCTATATACTGTTATTATCTCAAACCATTTGTCTACTGCTATGTAATAAAGTGACTACTACACCTCCACCTCGTATATATTTGCAATAGTTAATCACTGTACTAGGTAACCTTGTTACTTGGTTGTATTGTACCAAGAAGACTGCAATCCTGTAACATTTTGGTGCCTTCTGACAGAAATATAAAAATTTTTGGACGAATCTAACAAATCCTCTTTAATAAAAAAATAAAAAATTAGTTGATCATCATTTTTCTTTAATATCTCTATGAATTTTTATCCTTTCTTCAAAATCTCACCTTCTTTAGATTCTTGAACATTTTCTATATATTTTGATCTATAGGTTATTTAGTAACAAAATGCTTTTCTGATCTTCTATAAATTATTAAAGTCTTAACTCCTTTCTTATTACAAATAATTTCTTTAAAATTTTTTTTTTTTGAATATTAATACACAAACTTTGACCCTTAATATCTCACCATCCACTTGTCTGTTTTGGATGAACTCACCTTCTTTAGATTCATAGAAAGTCCTTTTATATTTTTTATCTAACTATTAAGACCTATTAACTTAGTACCAACATCTTAAAAAGGTGAAAAAAAAGAAAGAAAGAAATTTTACAATAATGATTTTGAATACATTTTGTATTTCTTTAATATCTTGATGAGTTTTGATTCTATAGAAATATAACACATATCAGCATATTCACAGAAGACTGCTTTACAAATTTTATTATACTATATCATAATATGAAAATACTTCCTTGACTCGTAAATTACTTCCAAAGTAGTGATGACATTTACCTATGTCTATAGAATTCTTCTTGGAGATAACAAAAGAAGAAAATAAAAGAGATTCAGGATTTCTTTAAATTATCATAAAACATTAATCACTGAACCATATTTAATATTTTAATTACCATTAGAATCATAGAAGTCTACTCTACAACTTTAATTAAGGACCCAAGATATAATTACTTAATACCAACATCATATTCAGAATAGATTTGTAAAAATATATTTTTGGAATAATTTTCCTTTACTGTGCCATATAGACGAAAACTTAAAAAATTTTTTTTTAGATCTCATGATATTATATGACTTCTAGATATCTTATTTCTTTTGATTCTATATTAGTTAAAGATACCAAAAATGATGACTGTTGACCATTATATATATAAGAGATAATAATATATTGATATGAACATTCTTTATAATCTTTAGTATAGTTAGTTATTAAATTATTTTATAAACATAGATTTTATTTAAATTTTATTACTTGGTTTAGTTTAGAATAAGCTCTGAATGAAGGTAGTTTCCAGGTCTCTCTCTTAACAAAAGACATTTTTCAAGACAGTTTGTTATTTCTGAGCAAAAGTGACTGATGATATATTTTTATTCTTATAAAAATAATCTCCAAAAGATTTAATTTTATTATTCAAGTTAGGAAGATTCTATCATGTATTCTTGGACATTAATGCTTGGAAGGTTCAACCATGTACACATTAATGAAAAATATAAAATTAAATTTATTTATCTTGACAAAGACCTAAATGTATTAGAATATTTATCCTAACAATGATCCAGATATATTGGAATATTTATTCTAGCAAAAACCCAAATATATTGGAATATTTATCCTGCCAAAGACCCAGATATATTGAAATATTTATCCTAATAAAGATCCAGATGTATTAGAAAAAACATTTTTGGAATTATTATTTTAGATATATTTCTATTAACTCAACTTGAATTGATTATTTTGTATTTTATATTTTATATTTTTAGAATTTTGGAATTATGAAGAAGTTTATACTTTTATCTTCTAGCTTTGATTTTGATTTTTGATTTTTGATTTTGATATTATAAGCCGATCACATATGCACATATATTTTGAAATTATTTAGCTTTTAATTTGATTATTTAAATTCTTTATTTTATCTTGCTAGTATCATGTTTTAGATTTATTATTTCCTATTTTTATTATTTTATTATTTTATTATTTTATTGCTTGTTAGTACTAACCATTTCTAAAAAAATTTATTCCCTGGTGGAATACTAAAAATTATTAATAAAAAACGAATCTATAGACAAAAACACTAAAATATCTACAAAAGAAGAAATTACAAAAACGATTTTTGGAAAGTTTTCATTTTTCATCCATATCTTTATGAGTTTTGAATATAGAAAGATGAAACACATATCATTCTACTCACAGAAACCTTTTCTAGATATCTTATTATACTATATTATAGTAAGAAAATGCTTACCTAATCCGCAAAACAGCTCTGAAGTCATGACAACATTTTTCAACATCTATAAAAATGATTTTCAAGAAACCCCAAGAAGAGAAAAGAGACATTCAGTGTTTCTTAAAATCATCATAAAAAGTCATCCACAAGACCAATTTTAACATTTTAATATCTGTTGGAACCAAAAAGATCTTCTCTACAACTTTACTTAAGGGTTCAAGTTATGAATACATAGTACAAAAAAGGCTTTAAGAATATCTTTTATAAAAAAATATAATTTTAAAATGATTTTCTTCTACTATGCCACATAGGCAGAAAACTTTGAAAATTTTTCTAACCTGAATCAGACTATGTAATCTGTAAAGTCTCATTTCTTTTAGGTTCTATCATGTTCTAAGATACTAAAGAAGATGACTTTTTGAATATTATATATATTTAACAATCATATACATATCATATTATATTTTATCTTTTATTAGTATAGTTATTCTCTTTCTTATAAATAATATAAAGTGATAGCTGTATTCATGAATAGTATTTTGGCAAGTACTAGCTTTATATTATTGAAATTTAAAGACCACATATAGCTGTGAACAGTCTGGTTATTAGCACTTCTTCTTCTGGTTATGTTTTAGGATATTTCTAAGTTTTAGTATCTAATAATTCTTGTAAAAGGTAAACAATTTTGTTATGCCTAACTAATACAGAAAGGACAATAGATGATGAACCCCTACTACATGATTCTATTCAACTCTTATAGTATCTAGGAAGCTATTGACTTTAAATTTTTTATACACTTATTTTATTTTTTTTTTCTTTTATTTTCTTTTATTATTAGCTTAATCAGAACTTTTATTTTTATAAACTTTCTTTTACGATAATAATTTTTATATCCTTTATTAAAACAAAAAAATAATATATTTACATTCTTCTTTGACTATGACTACTTTTCCCAATCCTATCATCCAATTTAAATTGTCTCCAATCCTCCCATTCCTCATCTGAATCAACCTCTTCTTTATTTTCTTCTATTACTATCATTTTTCCTTTTCCTTTATCATCACCCTTATTCTCGTAATTATTTAAATCCAAAACATCACAATTCATCTATTCTATTTCTTTACCAAATTCATCTTCTTCATCTCTATTTAATGAATTATAGAATATTATTATTTAATTATCATATTATTATTATATTTTATTACCTTTCTTCTTTATCTGAATTTCTTATTATCATCGAACTATTTAAAATATTTTCTTCTGCTTCAATTACTTCTCCTTCTTCTTTTTTTATTATTTCTTCTATTCTCTTTCTAATTTCTTTATTCACATAACTCATCCTTTCTCATTCCTATTTTTGTTTTTTCCTATTCCATTTTAACTTTTCTCTCTCGATTCTACCTTTCAAACTCAACTTTTTATTTTCTAATTTTTTTCTTTCTTTATTCCACTTCAACTCTTCTATCTTAATCTTGTTCTTTAATTTATTCCTTTCAACTACCAACTTCATCTTCTCATCTTGAACTCCTTGATATTCCGACCTCATATACTTTATTCATTTATGACTGAAAAATGTTCTACTTATCTCCTGATCAAAATTCTCTATCTCTTTAATTCATTTATACAACTCTTCATATTTCCTTCTCCATTTCCCATCTTTCTTACTAATAAACAAATCTTCATCTTCTTCCTTCTCTTTATTCAATAAACTCTCAACTACTTCCTCATATTTTACTTCACCTTCTTGATACATTCTTCTCCATTCATCCTGACTATCCTCTACAATTTTTACCTTATGCTCCAACTTAGTATTCTTCTCTTCTAAATGTTTAATCCATTCATCTCTCCTATAAAATAATTTTATTAATATTATAAAAGATTATTTCTTATAAATTATTGAATACTACCACATTTTATCTCTATTCTTCTCGTCCCTATTATATTATTATTATTATTTAAAATTATTATTATTATTATTTCTTATCATTAGTATTTTATTTATATTTTATCTTCTCCTTCTTGCTTCCTCTCTGGACACTCTTTTCTTAAAATTTTTAGTTTGATATTTCATTTTTAAAATTATAATTTTCTTTTTTTATATTCAAAATCTTTTTATTTTACCTCTTATATTATACTCAAACTTTAATTACAAATTACATAAAACTTTGAAATACTATTGGACAATCATTCGACAACAGTTGATCTTTAAAAACTGTATGATAAACAAATTTAGCATGATATACTATTATAATAAAATGGATAAGGCGAGCATATAGCTGTTGCATGGTCGTATGTTCAAATCTAGCTGATGGATGTGTTAACTCTGTCTGACAAGGTTTACGATAACAGTATTAGCCTGTAGTAGTATAACCCAGTATTTTGGACTTTTAAACTATAAAAATATCATTCTATTATAATAGTTTAAAATTAGAATTATAGAAACGATCATCAAACACTGAAGTTCTAGAACAAGTCATATAAAATTCTAAAATATTATTAGACATTTAAAGTATCCTAATGATCTTCAAAAAGGATACAAAATTAAAATTTAGTAATGTTTCCAGTATGGATTAACAGTGTAAGGCGTATTACTAAACAGTATAGGTCATACATTCGAGATTGGCTAGGGGGAGCTCTCTGCTAGGATCCAAGTTCAGTAGGGCCCTTGGTTGAAATACTAAAAACAGAATTTTTTATATATATTTTTCTTTTTTGAACAATTATATATATTTTTATTATACGATATTTTATTAATTAGACTTCAATACTTTATTTTTACTATTAGTTTATTTTATAGAGATACATATATTTTATTATTGTAAAAACAAAAAAATAATAATAATACACAAAAAAAAAATATATATAATAATGAACACAATCTAAAATCCAACACCTGACAATCTATCTCTACTACCATTATTCCCTTCACTTCTTCTTTCTTCTGTCCTCAATCTTCTCAAATCCTCTTCATAATTTTCTAACCTTACTCTCAATCTATTTCTCTCATCCAACAATCTTGTATACTGTTACTCTAATATCCATCCATTTTGCACTCTTGTTATTGCATTTTCACTTAACTCCTCTAACTCTTTTTCTAAACTCTGAATCCTTCTTCTTTGAGAGGCTACCAACCGAAGCAAGCTATATAAATTTTATTAGCTTTACAAAAATAATAATAATAAGA
>CAJVQA010004804.1:0-17057 GCA_910591915.1 Cetraspora pellucida
AAATACTTAGAAATAGTTAAATGTTTTTAGCAAAAATTTGGTATAAGTGATCTACAGAAAGAGTTGCCGGAAAGAGTCAATAATACAATTAATATATTTTGTTATTAACCTATTATTGTATTCTTCTAATATGTTTACATTTTTAATGCTTTTGGGTATATGTATGCTTTGCTTATTTTTTTATATAACTAATTTGCTTTTTTGTTTATGTTCTTGTAATCATAACAGATTTGCAATATAGAATTAGTATTACTTTTTTAAAATTTTTGATTTTTGAATGTTTTTTCTAAAATTTTTTAGTTTTTCTTGCTTTTTTTTTGTTAATTAACTCTTTTTAACTGCTTTCTTCTTTTTCTATATCTTTTCTGAATATTCTTTTTTTTTTATTTAAACCTTTTAGAGTAGTTTAGATAATTATTTTTGTCAAACTTGATTTTTGCTTTTTATTAAATTTGTGTTTAAGTGATTAGCAGAAAGAATTTATCATATCTAAAAAAAAAAACACAATTACATTGTAATTAAAAAAATTAATATATTATAATATATAAATGTTTTTGAAATACTTATAACATCTAGCAAAAATAAAAAGATTTTTACATACTTTTATATACAAAATGTTATTAAATATATATTAATTATTTATATTAATATGAAGTATAATAATCTAGTAAAGTGGTCAGATTGTCACTACCCAAGTGACAGGTCTAGAGTTCAAATCCCATAGATGATAAATTTTGAAAAATAGATCTGTATTATGGTAACTATCTCTGTCAATTAGTTGGATTAGTATATCTATAACCTTCAGTTATACTATTTCGAATGGGAGCTTAGAGCATCTTTGCAAAATGTAATATTACACCTATATAGAGGAATGTTAATAACCAGTATTGTATAAGACTTCAGTGCAAACCCATAATAAGATTACTAGACATAAAAAGTAAAGAAACTAAAAAGTTGGAAGCCTATTTAAAAATCCCAAGTAAGAAAGAAGTACAAAACTTTTAACAATATTATTGAACTAATAAAAGTCTATGAAATACCTCTAAAGAAATAGGTAAATAAACCTAATAACAAGATGTGTAGAGAAGCATATAACCAACTAGGCTGCCAGAATCATCAGAAAAAAAGAATAGTAAAATATATTATACTAGGCTATCTGGATTGAAAGTTCAGAGAGTTCTGTCAGTTCTAAGTAGTAGTTAGTAGAAAACAATAAGTAATATATCAGAAAAATAGGTACTAAGGTTTTGGATGAATCTTACAAAGGTATAAGCAGTTTAATAGTTAGCCCTGACTGCAAGTGATAGTTTAGGCCAAAGTGATATTAGATGAGCTGTAAGTATAGAATACAGAATGCACTAATAGGTTAGTACAAAGTTAAATATAACTTAGTAACCATGGCATATCTTTATTAGTTTATCAGAGTTGTTGGTAGAGTGTGGTAAATATAGTATCAAAGTATTTAAATAAAAAACATACAGGTGAGTTCTATGTATAGCAACTAGTGTAGAACCTTTGGATAAACTATTTAAATTAGACAATAACTAAAGTTGTATGAGTGGCTAGTTGTATACTCTTTTCATGATTGCCTCTGCACTGTTATGTTAACAGATACTGGCCAACTAATACTACTAATAAAATTCAGAATCATATGTACTCATCTTAATATTTAAAAAAAAAATTCTTTATATTAAGAAATAAAAATATAAACATATCAAAAAAAACAATAAATATATGATAATTTAAATAAACACTTTTTATTTTAAAGAAAAGCAAATGCATATTATGAGTCTAATTTTTGGGATCACAGGTGTATAAATCTAAATAACAATTTTTATCTGATTTAAGGTTATGCAAAAGTAACAAAATATTATTTATAATACTTATATAACTTCTACTACTTTAACCATATATGCATTAAATAACATATTGACCTTTTATTACACTTAGTTAAGATATTAAGTATAAGAAATATCTTGCATTTATGATATAAATTAATATAAATATACATAAGATGTTTATTATAAATAAAAGACATTACAGCTTAATAGAAAAAAAAATCATCTCTTATACAAATAAAACTTTCAGTATCAATAATTATTTAAATTATAATAAAGTATCAGTTTTAAAATAAACTAGTTAAATCATTAACTCTACTACTGACACAATTGTTTAGCTATACATTATTAAACCTACTATTAATAGCTCATTACAAATTATATAACAAAACTGATAATGTAATAAAAAAGTCTCAACTCAAATTCAATATAGAGTAATTCTAATTGAAATAAACAAGAGAAAATAATAAGTTAGTAAAAGAATAAATTAAAAAAAAGCAAAGACAAATACTTATCTATAGATAAACCATTAGCCAAATTCAATATGTCTATTTTGACTTAGCCACTATAGGTTACATAAAAGTTAAATTAGTTTAGTAACAGGCTTGCTGATTTTCAAACAACAATATTGAAGTAATATATCAGATATATCATTATTAGTTGCTTTTTTAAAAAGCTTAAGTACAGTTTTATAATTCTTTTTTACATCTCAACTATTTAATAAATAAGATAACTATATAAAGCTATTATGCAAAACCAAGAACAGAAGATTATATTGTAATTCACAATTTAATTATTAAAATTTAACAAATATAAAATCATATTATTGGTTAAGATCAAACTAATTTGATTTAGTAATTTAAATTATTCTGTTTTGCCATTTTTTCTAATAAAAAACATTTAGAATATACAGTATATAACTTTCTAAAAAATTCTAAAAAAAAATAAAAAATAAGTAAAATTAAATAAATTTGATAAAATTTTTTATATAAGCAATTATTTTTTTCCTTTTAAGAAAGAAATATAAATTAATAAATTAAATTAATCTTGTCTAACTTGTTAGACATGCATATAATAGATTATAATTATGCTATTTCTTTATTTTTTATTATTATCTTTTTGTATTATATTTTTATATTTTTATCTAATTATTTATATTTAGCTTAATTAGTTTAGAATCTCAAATATTATAAAATAACAGATAATTATTACAGGTATATAGAGGTATGATGACTTAGTGAAATAGATAAATTGTCAACTTTCCAAGTAGTAGATAGTAAGTCCAAAACTCACTAATAGCAAAAATTTGGATAATATCTATATAATATATAGACAGTATTACATCAACAGCATTCAGTTAATCAGTTAAAATAAGATATCTGTAGCATGGTTATACTAGTATGACTGGCAGATTATGGGGCATCTGCACAATATTGGAGTTATACAGAAGAATGCAAATCAGCATTGGGCAATGCAAACTTAAGATAATCCTTATAGCTATATAAATCTATAAACTAGGAAGCTGGAGCCTATTTGAAAAGATCTGAATAAAGAGATAACACAGATCTTTAACAGTACTATTGTAAATACTAGACCTAGAAAATAAATACTAATATAAAAAAAATCTAGCAGACAAGAACCTCAGGTGAGGAGTACTACTAATTAGACTACTGAAAGTTTTGAACCAGAGAAAAAAAACTAAGGAGCAGATCCTGAAATATCAGAAACAGGTTATAGTCTTACTAGGCTATTTGGATTAAAAGTCTAAGGTCAAAAGTGAGAATATACTATAAGTACTAGAGATATGCTGTAAAGTCAGAGCTGGGGTTTAGATGAACTTTACAAAGATAAATTCTGTTAACAAAAAGATTAAATATGAGTAGTTAGTTAGTAAAGAAGCTCTTTGGAGCCTTACATTAGATAATGTACTCTAAAATATATAACAGGCTAACAGATATATTAAAAGAAAGATCACTATTAGGTTAGATGGCACTTTGATATATAGAAACTTGTGCACTATTTGTCAGTATAAATATAGAGATTAGAGAGTTTAAATAGGTAATCTTCTAGTAGATTGCAGGCATGATAGCTAATGTAGAACCTGCTGCATGAATAGACTACTTAAAATAGACAACCAAAAGTTGTATGTATGGTTAGTTGTATATTTACTTTGTACAAGTTATATAATTATAATTAAAAATATAATAAAAGCAATAACTACTAATAACTACAGCTTTAGCATAAGCAAAATAAAAAAATTTATTATAGATATATAGTAAGTTGGTACTAGAAATTATGATAATATGTATAGTTTTTAAAATAAAAAATTATTTGGAAACAAGACTAATTTTTATAACTACATATAAAAAAAATACTGCTTATACTTAGTCTAACTAGAAATGAATCTACTGTACAACCTCAATTTCTAAAGACTTTGTTCATTAGGTTTCACATTTATATATATATAACATCTACTTTATATATATAAAGTTTAGCTTCTTTTATTTTTAATTAGTGTTACAAGGTTAGTTTAGATGTCAATTTCATTTTTTTCAATCATTCTAGTCAAATTTGCAGATCATTTAATTAAAACAATCTTAAATATAATTAAATAATTTGCATGTTTAACCAGAATTACGATTAATATTAAACAGGTAATACAGATCTGTTATATTTTGTTTTTATTTAAAACTGATCTAGCTACTTAAAAAGTTTTAAATATAATATAACAAATATATTAAGCACTAAAAATTTATATAGCTTAACAATAAAATACAACCAAAAAAATTTAAATAATAAGTAATAAATTAATTATTTTATTTATTTTAAATAACTCAATAAATGTATTATTTATTATAGCAAGCTTAAATTAGTAAAAAATATTTGTTATATAATAGTCAAAACTTTATTGGTTATTATAAAAATAAAATACATGTAGCTTATTTGTTATACATAGAACTTTAATTAAAAATTTTTTATTTTGCTATTTAAAAATATTTTTACTAACTTAATTGTTTTTTTAAACTTTTAAACAAAGTTGCCAAGCAGACTTTTATAATTTTAATAATAGTAAATTATTAAAGTTAAATTAAAATTTATTAAGATAGATTTATTTAAAGATTTGATATTATAAATCTATTATAAAAATCATATAATAATTATATGATAATCAACCTATCAGAACATTATCACTAAGAATTTGAATTTACTACTGAGACTTTTATAATATATATAAGTATAGTTTTTTTCAAAATAATATATATTATAATTTTTTATTATAATAAATAAACTATTTTAATTTAAATATCCTAAAATTTAATAAAATTTTGATATATTTTTAAAAAATTTTATTAATACTATATTTTTGCTTACTATGTAAATCTAAATTTATTATGCAAATCATATATCAAATGATCTACATGTACTCTACCCTTAACTTAATGAATCTGAAATGATTTCTGATTGACTAATTCAAGCCTAGATTATAAAGTTGATTATAATTATGCCTTTTGACCTGATTTATAGAATTGCACTATGCATGTACAATGAAATATCATGCAATATGTGCTGTGAAATACTGCACAGCCTGCACAGTGTTCCATCTCTAACCCTAATCAGAAATATTAAAAAAGGGTTACTTGTAAAGAATTAGGTCTCCTTTTCATTTGGTATGAAGATGTGATGAATTGCAAATGAAATCTATGCAAGACTTTGTCACTAGATTGATCGACACCAGTTTGTAAGTTAATTTTAAAGTTAATATTAAATTAGGGTTAAAAAAAAATTTAGAATTAAAAGTACATGTCAAAATTGTAAGAGGAATTTTCTTAATAGAGCACGAAAAGCAATTTCGTAACTGACATTTTACGATAGAAAGTTAATTTTGTCGACTATAATCGACAAAACCTGAATTTGCTGACGAATCATTATTGAAGCGAGTAAGCATTATGTCACAGATTCAGTACGTGCTATAGCTATATTAACGATATAAATAGTAACCAACTGCATCAAAAAAGTAATGTTAACTAAACAACATTTTGATTGACCTTTAATATAGCTCTCAATAACAAAAGATCAACCTGTATGAGATAAAGTAGGTGGAATGATTATTTTATTGCAGAAACCGTACACAAACATAACAAATCTTCATCGCCAATAAACTGGATTAAAAGCAACAGATAATTTAATAACAAATTATTGTATTATCAATGATTACTTAAAAAATCGTCCAACGGTTTCTTTATTATTATGGCGCAAGATAGTTTTATTAAAATAATAAGAAACTTATTACGCATAAGTAATAAAAATGCGGCTAGTTAAATTTTATACAATAAACGTGTTTGACATAATTTTTATAAAATGGTTAACCAAATAAAATCACCACAAGCCTGCATATATAACACGAAAAGCAATCGATAATTTCATAACAAATTATCGTATTATCAATGAATACTTAAAAAATGTCTGACGGTTTCTTTATTAACAATGGTGCAAAATAGTTTTAAGTATAAGTAATACAAATGCGGCTTAGTTATTGTCTGGAGCGAAGCGACAGACTCATACTTCTACGCCTTTTGATGAACAAAATTACGATTTTGATACATTTATAGTAAAAATATCAGAAACGTAATTTTGGTATTTTCCGTCTGTAACGCCCCTGATACATAACAAGGGCTGGTGCGAACTCCAGACTTATACCAGTTTCTGGTTCCGTGTTTGATCTGTTTGACGCAATTGTTATAAGAGGGATCACCAGAAGCCTGCATATAGAACACGTGCCAGATAAACAAGAAATAAATCAGGATACCATACATTTCACTTTTCGTATAACCATACAGTTCGTTCCTGGTAAAATATTCTTGCCAATATTTTGCCACGTTATTCTCATGTTTAGCATGACCTGCAAAATACTCACAAGCAAAATAGCCCTTTTTGTTTCTTTGTGTGCTTTAATACCCTCTTCAAAAGGCATCAAGGGGTTTATCATAGGTATTGTGCAGTTATCTAAATCAAAACCACCAAATTCGTCAGATGTTTCAAATTGTCATTAGATTGTTGAGAATTGGTGATGCAAACTTTTTCTTGGAAAGTTCTTGGAAGTTCTAAATTTGGGATATCACCAGGATCGATTTTTTTAGGATGTATTTGAGGTGAAATTCCTTTAGAAAATACATGCTCATTAAAAAGAGCTTTAAGTTTTTGTTGCATTTCTATGTCCGAAGGACGTACTGAAGGTTCATCTTCCCAAGCTTGGTAAGTAAAAATTAATTTTTAGGTGGATTTTAAATTAGTAACTAAACTGGAAACTTAAACAAATGAAAATATAAGGATAAATTATATTTACTCATTGTAATGAGTTATAAAGATATCTTTGAATTGGTGATGGTTCAATGTGTTTTCGAGAACTTCTCGCTTTTATTTATAAGATGCTCTTGAATAGCACCCACATCTAAATTTTTATAAGGAGACCTTCGATGACAAAGCTCCCGTAACATCATTCCAAAACTATGATCAAGAAACCATGCGTTAATTAAATTTATAAAAATGTTGTAATGCTATATTTCATTACCTGTACATTTCATATTGATGATTATATCTTTGTTGCAGAGCTTTTGGAGGCTTTCACATCTTTTCGGTTTCTAACCATCGAATAATGTCTGCCAATGCTATAATTTTTGAAGATACATCTGTTATAGAACGGAATTCGAAATTTGAAATTTTAGGCTCAAATCTATCGGTGACCTATTATTTATAAAAAAAAGAATATAATAAGTTTATAGAATCCATAAGCTAACACTTATTAGTCTAATTGGATAAAAATCAAGCTGACGAACAAATTAATTAGTCGACTAATTGATTAGTAATTCCTATTTTGAGTTATATACATACCAAGATATTCTTGCAACGAACGTCGTGATGATAAAGACAACATTGATGCGAACTGTAATTTTGTAGGCCAGCCAATATTAAAATTTAAGTACATTTCGCAAAGATTACTATATGCAGCCAATCATAAATCATAACTTGACTATTATCCACATATGAAATTTCATAAAAGTTACGTAACAATAAACGGTAAACACCTAATTTAAGAAGTGCAGCCAATTCAAGTTGTTGTAATTTATAATTTGCTCGCTCAACTATTTGATCGGAACTCTTTATCTGCCCGGACTCGCCAGCTTTAGAATTTGAACTTTTTTACATGTAACTTCTATTCCACTGAAATTTTTTTTATGAACAGTGTTTCTGGATCCATGAACGTTATCATTAGAAGAAAATGGTTCTTATAATTCACTTGGATTTATTATGGAAGCTTTGATTCCTCGATCAGAGGAGCTGTTTTATCCACCACCGGAATTTCATCACCCTTTTGCTGTGCAAGTTGTAGTTGTGAACCTAGAAAATTGGCGCTTGACATCAATGTAGTAACTTTCGTTATTGCTAACCTTATTCTGGCATTAACTTGATCCTTCATTTCATTCATTGACTATAATTCATTAAAATTTACACAAGATGTATTAGAAAATAAAAAATAAAAAAAAATAATTTAAAATCACAATATACGATACCCTAATATGAATATAATTTTAAATAGAAATAAAAGAAAACAAGTCAAAATATTACCTAACGATTTGTTGATTAAAAAGATTTTTGTTCGTTTTTAAATTCTTTAGTGGCTGGTTTTTCGGGATTTTTTTCTTTACCCTACCAAGAAATTTAAGATGTTGATTTAGAATCATTAACAAAATTCTTTGAGACTACAATTTTTTTTGATCATTTTAGCAAAGTGAATTTATTCTTTGTCAGATCTTATTTAAATAATCATCATGCAAATTTTATAACGAGATACTAGAGATGTTAGATGATTATGTTAGCCAACGGTCGTAACATAATCATAAAGATGGATTTAATTAGTTTCATTATCCTGTAAACAGCCAACTGGTCGTGAATACAGATTCTTAAATCCATCTTGGTTTTTCTTTAACATATTTGTAATAGTGAGTATCTGTACGTATTATTTTGTATAACTAAAAAAAATGCAAAAATACTTCCCCGTTTTTTAGAAGAAATTTGAAAGCCGAAAATTTTAAACTGGTGAAAAGTTGTTTATGATATCTTAAAATATGATCAATAGACTTTAAATACGAAATTATTTATATGTATACTTTAAAATTAAAAGATTGATAATCATTAACTTTAATTAGAGTATAATGTCAGGTTTTATATTAGTACCAGATTTGGCTTAAACATATTTTATATGTAGTCTTGAAATATTTTAGTTTATTATATGAACAAAATATAATTGAATATCCGATGACAGGTTTTCTTGGCTGCACTCATATTGTATATTAAACATTAAATCTTGTATCTAATTCACGTAATCCTGTTACCATATTTGACTAGAAACCATTCATGCTGGGTTTAACTCCGATGATTGACGTAAGAGAAGATGCGAGAACTTGAAAAAAATATGGGAACTTGCCTTTTAGGCATTTATTAGAGAAAAAAAATGAATTATTAATCAGAATTTGATGTAAGTTTGAAGCTTGAATTTAATAATGAGTAAAGTTATTTTCGGCAGACTAAATAACGTACTATTGCTTTTAAATTTGTCTTTGCGCAATGCTATAGTAACTGGATCTTATGCTAGAGTAACTGGATTTTGTGCTAGAAATGTATAATTCTACTATTAAACTGAGTTACACTGATTACTGGAACCTACAATTTTCAATTTTTATTGGACAATCAAGAATACAATATATATAATATATAGATCAATCTATACTGTACGTCAAAATAATTATTAGGTAAAAATAATAACAACACTATACTAGCATACACAAAACTATACTAATAAATTATACGTATTATTCAAACCAAACCCTAATAGTGATAAGTATAATTAATGACATTGCCTTCAGGCCTAATAGCATGTCAGCATGGTATAACTCACATATACAATCACTTGATTGTTGCCATCATGCGAAGTTTCTTTTAAGGATACAGGTGTTATTTTGGAATCTTTGATTGATTTTATTGGTTGATAGCAATTAAATAAAAGTCTTTAAGATCATAAATTAAGACTATGACTCATCTCCGTATTTGGTGCAATAATCAAAGATTATGATTTTCTAATCTGATCTTGTGATTTTATTGATTAAGGTCAACATGACCTGTATTGTAACCCCATTAAGAGACAAAATATAATTAAAGAATCTGATGATTCAGTAAACAAACTGGGCATTGAAAGCTGATAACAGGTTTTCTTTTGATGTCATTCAAATATGATATAGCGATAGTATATTCACTCATAAATAAAATCTACTGCGCATAATCACTTGATTATCTCTCAATTGTAAAATATCAAAGAATTTAATACTAACAAAAATATTTTTATACTTTTGACATTTACTATATTTTTAATAATTTATTTATACATGTTTAATCTCACCGATTTTAATAAAATAAAGATTAATATAATAGATATTTATACACGTTAATCTACATGTTAATCTAAGCATCACGCTCACATGTAGGAGTGGTCGTGGATGGTTGTCGGTCTGTTATTTGACATAACCGATCGACCGCAGTCATTTAGGTGGTCCTATAACCGGTCATACAAATGACCAGTCCAATAACTGGTTAGAACTGTTCAGTTATTAGCTGATTTGCGACAGTTTTAATCAGACCTATGTGCTTATTTAATTTCAGTATTGATATGCAGGCACAAAAAATAATAATAATAAATAATAGCGATAACAATTATAACAATTACGTATACTAAGTAAAAATGTTCAAAACGTTTCAAAACTTTATGTAATCTAAATTTGAGAATTTTATATCTAGCCTCTGAGTAATGTATAGTTATTGGATGTGAAGCAGCAATAACAGAAATTATTTGGAAAATAATTTCATTATCTGGCTACAGCAGAGACAGTGCCCGATCCAAAGTGAATCCCTCTCGCCTGTGATCAATCACAAATTAAATTATTTATGTTGGATTCAATTGTGATGGATATAATCCCTCACCAGTTTTAATATATGTGTAACATTAACGGTCTCTGATGTCTTATCTGGCTGAGTAGCATTCAATAACGGTATTATCCGGTGTCTTAATATGATCGTACCAACAGAATGACTCGAGTTCTTTTGGTCATTATCAAATAACGGAGTTATTTGATAATGATGCGATCATCATCAAAATAACTCGAGTTATTCTGTTGGTACGATCATAGTAAGGTGCCGGATAATATAATTTTATTAGTATAGTTTTGTATACGTTAGTATAGAGTTTTTTACCTGACAATTATTTTGACTTAGTTCATTTCTTTAAAGTACGTACATATGTATACATTGATCTATGTATTATATATAGTGCTCCGAATCGGGTCGGGTTAACCCGAAACCTGACCCAAAATTTCGGGGTGGGTCGGGTTCGCGTTAGAAAAATCTGATCCGAAAATTTCGGGTCGGGTTCGGGTTGAACATTAACCCGAACCGACCCGACCCGAAATTTTCCAATTAGAGATGCTCGAAATAAGCATTTTATATGTTTTTTTGGGTTATATGGCACTTTTTTTTTTACATCGGATATATATAGAATACTCCGACCTAAGCATTTGGATCGGAAGGGTCCGATTTTCGTTGGACATAATGTTATACCAATGAAAGGCATTTTGCCAATCACGCAGTCACCATGCAGATGAATTCATAAGTCAAACATATTTGGTAATCTGATTGGCAAATGCGCATTTTGCCCATCTCCTGATCTCTAGATACAAGATACCTTAGTAAAACTTTTTCTATTGATTCAGCAAAATATATGTAATTTGTATCGCATGACATTTATGTATATTCATAAAGTTTCTGTGTATGAGATTTGTGCACTCCTGACTCCTGCATGATTAATGATATAAGAATCAAATCTGTTCTATTGATTCAGTGTATAAAAATCTTTGTTTCTATATGCCTCCTGATTCTTGCATGATTGACGAGCGTATCTTACTGGAATAAAACTTGTTTTTATTGACTTAGTAAAAATAATGATACACCATTTTACATACTTACAAGGCGTTCTGACATTTAAGATCTTATTATATTAAAATCGTTGGATTAGTGTGAGAGTGATGCTTAGATTAACATGTATAAATAAATTACATCAGTTGATAAAAAAATTTTCAGTTCGAAGTTTCTTTTTTTTTTTTATCTGAGCATAAGAAATGGTTTTTCACGATCAAGAAAATTAATTTTCTAGGTAATTTACTTATATACTTTAAAGTATATTTTTTTTGAGAACGCAAACATTTTCATTAATAAAAAATTCACAGTAACTATGATCTAGTGTATTATTGATAATAATATAAGCAGTGTTATTTGTTATTTATTAATTATGTTATTATGCGTCTACGATAAAATTAAAAATGTAGTAATGTCAAAACTATAAAAATAAATTTGTTAGTATTGAATTTTTGATACTTTACAATCAAGTGATTATGCGCAGTCGATTTTATTTATAAAGGAATATACAGGTTATGTCGATCATTGTTGACCTTAATCAATAAAATCACAAAATCAGATGTAATTTTTTTAAAAAAAACAGAAAATCGTAAATAACTCTAGATTTTACTATGATAACCACAGAAATTATATCAAAATTAACAAAATATATACTTTTAAATCATGAATAAAAAGGTATAATTAACTTTTATATGAAAGTTTTCCACACGAAATTTTAGTTCTATAAATATATTTAAATATTGAATATTCAGTAAATTAAAGCCTGCGCTAAAATTTGATCTTTATGCTCTTTCGATTTGGTGATTGACATAACCTGTCAAATTTGACAATTTGATTATCTTTGATTATTGTCAATATCAGATTTGTTTCTAGAATAACCAAATACGGAGATGAATCATACAATCGCACATATGAAATTTGCAAGATTATGTCGATCATTGCTAATTGTAACAAGATTATATATAATCTAAAAAATTTAATAACCATTATGTATTGATTGTTTGTTTGTAATAAAACAATATTGTTACCAATTTTTATATTGTTTAGAATAGAGTCTTAATTTATGATCCTAAAGACTTTTATTTAATTGGCTATCAACCAATAAAATCAATCAAGATCCCAAAATAACATGTCATTAATTATACTTATCACTATTAGAGCTTGGTTTGAGTAATATAATTTATTAGTATAGTTTTGTGTATGCTAGCATAGAGTTGTTATATTGTATCCGAGAATGATTAAAAGTGAATGCATGTCTATGTAATGTATGTTAGAAACATCCCAATAAAAATTGTGAATCGTAACTCAGTTTAATAGTAGATAATTTTCTAGGTTATACATGAAGAATCTAATGTAAATGCATTTTTAGCCAAGAACCAGTTACTCTATCATTACGCAAAGACAAAATTAAAAGCAATAGTACGTTATTTAGTCTGCCGAAAATAACGTTACACATTATAAATTCAAAAGTTCATTTCGTTTCAAACCTATATCAGATTCTGGTTAATAATTCATTTTTTTTTCTCTAATAAATGCCTAAAAGGCAAGTTCCCATATTTTTTTCAAGTTCTCTTACGTCAACCATCGGAGTTAAACTCAGCATGATTGATGAAACTCTCCCATACGATGGTTACACCATCTCCAAAAATTCTGCGGCAAGATTTTCTAGTCAAATATGGTAACAGGACTACGTGCTTTAAATACAGTATTTAATGTTAGTAGCCTTTATAATAAAATACATATTTTCGAGACTACGTATAAAATATATTTAAGCCAAATCCTAGAGTTTAACAGTTAAAACTCACTTCGCCAAAATGACCAGAAAAAATCGTAGTCCCAAAGAATTTTTTTTAATGTTACTAAATCAGCATCTTAAATTTCTTGGTAGGGTAAAGAAAACAATCCCGGAAAACCATCATTTTCTAATCGACAAACAAGAGAACAAAACCAACCAAAAAATTGCACTAGTAAACAACGTATTTACTTTAGATTATGATAAAGCCATTAAAGAATTTAAAAACGAACAAAAATCTTTTAATCAGCAAATCGATAGGTAATATTTTGACTTTTTTTCTTTTATTTCTATTTAAAATTATATTCATATTATTAATATATTATTAATTTACTAGACTTAAAAAGATAATCAGGAAATTGAAAAAAAAGATCGAAATGAAAGACGATAAAATCAAAGAGCTGAAGTGGAAAAATAGAATTTTAAATAACGAGATCAACACTCAAAATGAAACTATTAATGACAAAGACGATCATATTGATGCTTTAGAAAAACAAATAAGCAGCTTGCGCATCAAATATGATGAGAGTGTAGACAATAATTTAATCTTGAGTAATAACGTAGGTATTGAATATTAAAGAAAGGCAATTTCTATTTGAACACTAATGTATAAAACACGGGTATAATAGATATCTTAAAATCTTAATAACAAAACAACTTTTGGGTTCTAATAAAAAATATTTATCATGAAATTTTAGTATAAGCTATAACCTTTATAACCCTAAAGCCAACCTTATTCTAACTTTAAATCGGATTTAATTTATGGTTTATAATTTTATCTTACACAGATTTGTTAAATAAATTAATTAATACATTTGCATATAACATCCGTGTACAATTAGAAATTTTCTTAAAGAAACTTTAATTTAAGAAACAAGATTTTAATTATTTACTCAATTTTTAGTTAGAATCAGAACGTACTCAAACTGAGAAATTAAGAAAAGAAAATGAGGTTCAGAAAGACTATATCGAAATTAAAGAAAGCGATTTAAAGAAACTTGTCGATGAAAGACATGATCTTGAAAAAAAAAATAATGAGTTGACATTGTTCATTGAAAGCTGTTGTAATGAAGAAGACGAAAACGATGATAACGATGAAAAAGAGGATGAAGAGGAAAGACAATGGAGGCAAAGTCAAATGGTTTATTTTAATCAAATGGAGGATGAAGAAATACTTATTAATGAAGAGGTTTAAATAATAATTTTATTTTGACGTTAAAATATAATGCATTTAAGCAAATTTTCATCTTGATTTTGAATCAAATTTTAACGTTAAATAATAAAATATACAACGTTTATATAAAACCGGAATTGATCTTAAATTAGTACTTTAAACTTGTTTATTAGTACCAAATATTTTAAGTCTGTATATTAGCATTGGCGTTAAAATTTGTCTTAAATACATACTAGACAAACACACTTCAGAATCAAATTAAATAGTATTTAGTGATGTGCCGCGTACGTACTGTACTGTACGTGAGAATTTTGCCGATGTAGTCTGTTTTATATGCTAATTCGCTAAGGGAAATTCTATTCTAACCCGGGTAAAAGGATCACCGTCAAATTTTCACTTTCACGTGATGATCATCCAATGGCGAGTCTCGTTTTAATGTACCATTACACGATCAGGAAGATCAAAACAAAGTGTTCATTTTTCAAAAATCGCATATTTCTCAAAAACTTGCATAAGAAACAACCTTTTGCGCTTTAACAAAAAAAATTCCTCGAGTGATTTTACTATTATTCCTTTAAAATCTAGCTTTATTATAAACGCTAACCCTAACTTAAACGAATTTAAACACTGTTACATAAAAGAGAAAATTTTGACAGCGATACTGGTAAAAGTGACCTGTCACGTGACTTTTTTGTGTCATGCAACACGAACTCGATTGGAGGATTTCAAAAAGTTTATGTGATTTGCGCACTTCAAATCAGTTAATAGAAGTACATGTAAATTTATAAAACGATTATTAAGGTTTAATAAATTAGAACTAATTTTTTATTATAATATAATAGTCATTTTATTAAGGCCGTTCGAAGTTGATTCTTCGGTTAACATCACCCCCTCCCCTCAGCTGAAGGCTCTCCCCGAGAAATGAACAACCAATTAAAACGCTGGAAAACTCTCACCAATCTCTCGATTTACATCGACCAATCAAATTGTCCCATATTTGTTCATTCTATATGTTCGTTTAATTTTATCCCCCCCCTCTCTCTCCCAGGAGTTCTAAAAGTGATGTTAACCAAAGAATCAAATCCGAACGGCCTAAACATGATACATATTAATTTGCAATTAAATAAATATAATTGATTTTTTTTTAAGGTAATTTTTTGAGTTCTTTTGATTTTTTTATCAATGTTTTTGGTGATGTAATTCTATTTAGAACTATTACATAAAGAGTATACAATTGATTACATATATAACTTTTCTATATTACCTATTTAAGAAGTTCATCTAAAGATTTTTCATTGATTGTTATATCTATTACTCTTGCTTAGGTGTTCTATTTTAAATTCTTTAAATCTGCAATTTATGTTAATTTTATTAAATTATAATCAGATCATCATCTTAATTTTAAAACTAATTTATTCTTAAATAATCCTTCTAAAGCCTTCTAATATCTATATATTTTATAACTGATTTAATATTGTTATAGTTGAATTAATACTTGCACTTAAGATTAGTTATTAAATAATTATCTTTTTATAAAGTTTATTTGAATTTTAATATTATTTCATAGCATATTTAAAATACTTTAATATAGGATGCATTATGTAATCAAAAACCAATTTGGTTTATGTCTCAGGATATGAACAAAGCATACGATTCCATTAATCTAACCTTACTTCAAAAGTCTCTCCAACGCCTTGCCTTACCTAACTCTATCATTAATGCTATTACCAACTTACTCACCAATCAACATAACCAAGTCATTACAAATCTTGGTCTTATCCTATCATATCCAGTACTTAATGAAATTGATCAGGATGAAACTATTATTCTACTTTTGTGGAGGATTTATTATGACCTACTTATCACATATATTTATAACAATTTTAAAGACTATATTACTCAAGTCTCCTGGCCTACTAATCTCAAACACAAAACATAAAACAAATCCAACTCACACTGTTCAGTTCTTGCTTATATAGATGACACTCTATGGGTTGCATTCTCATAACAAGAGTTATCACAAATTTTATCAACAGCTAAATCTTTCTTTAATATGGCTAATATTCAAATTAACTCTTCCAAGTCCTTACTAACAACTAACAACACCCCAACTGACTATACCCCCATTATATATAATAACTATCCTCTTAACCTTCATTCATCAAATGAACCATTTAAATTTCTTGGATGTTGGTTCACACTTAACAACAAACAAATTAAACAAACTAAACTTATC
>CAJVQA010004805.1:0-17055 GCA_910591915.1 Cetraspora pellucida
TGCAACCATTAGCTAAATGTACTATCAATAAAATCCTGGGTCGCAAGTACTCACCTTAATATTTAAAAAAAAAAAAAAAAAACTTATGAGTTAACTAGTAAGTTAACTCATAGGTTAACTTATAAGTTAACTTGTGAGTTAACCTATAGATCAACCTATTAGTCAACCAATAGATTACTCACAGATCAATTTAGAATCGACCAGGGCAGCCTTTAAATTTGCAGATCATATAGGTTATGCTATTGCTGCAGTTCTATCTGATGAATCAGAACTAAACATTTTAGATGATAAAAAATTTTTATACTGTATGACTATAATGTAATGTAACGAACATTTGATCATGACAATTTTAATTCCAATATTAAGATAAATTCAAAAAAAAAAATTAATTCAACTTAATTAAGTGAATTTAATATTTCCTGTTTTAAGTTAAAAATTCTTCTAACTTGTAAAATTTATTAAGAGAAATTTGTAGAATCTATATAAAAAAACTCAAACCTATTTATTATATTATGAATCTTATTTATAATACTATGTACAAATATATATATATTTTTAAAGGTTCAAGGTAAACAATTATAAAAATACAAGTGCACTGCTATAGTTTTTATAGTTATTATACACTAATCATTTTTATTATTCTGATCATAGTCATTCACCTTCTCTGAAAATGATAAATATATCAGATATAGTTTTCTATTCTCTGAAGCCCAAGTAGCTAGTTGATGTTTCTTTCACTTTATTGCTTGCACTTTTTTCACTATTTCTAATAATTTACTACTTTTTATAACTGCTTAAACATACTTCCAATTGTTGACTAATTTTTTAGTACAGGCTCATTTAAATGCTTGTTTAAACAAGGTCCAGTTTAATTTAACAAAGATACAAACATCATCTTGACTTTCAATATTATCAGATGAATTTTCAATATTATAATCTTCAAAAACTTTAACAGATGCTGCAGATGGTATGAGAAAAGTACTAGTCATGAATTCATTATTTATTAAATCCTTTATAACAAGAAATAGTGGTGTAATATAGCATTTAAAATTACTTCTAATCAGCTTTTAATGATCTTTATTAGGCAGATTTACAACTTTACATACTAAATATTTACATAATAGAAACTAACTACCAACAAAACTAGGACAACTACAGACCCATCTAGTAATATCAGTAAAGTATAGCCTAACTTGTTCTACTGTACTTGTACTGATGTTCAATTTTTTTTGCCTTTATTGAACTTATTACTATGAATTTCTTTTCATTGTTCTTCAGTTGTACCAGCATAATTCTACTTCTTTTTAAAGCCCTTCTACCACCATGGCTCTACTATACTACTCAAAATCTGAGAGAATCATTCTTTCTAAGCTGAAACTACTTCTTTAAAAAGTGTCCAAAGAAGTAAATCTAGCTTAGGCTGATTAAAACAATGTAGGTAACACCACTTAAGAACACTCCAATGCACCTCAATTTTTATTATAGTCTTGCTAAAGGAAATGATAGGTTTAGCTAATCATGCCTACAGATACTATTATTGTGAAAAGTACCAGTTTGTTTAGAGGTAAGCCCATAGTAGCTGCAATGAATTTGCAACACAAAACTGGTACATCTTCTTTATAGCACTTTGTCTTATATTTTCTGATGACAAAACATTTTCCTGGTCATCAATTGGTATAAGTAGATGTAAGTTAAAATATTTTTGTATTATATTCAAAATTATTTTTTGATGCACCTTTAAGTAAAGATATGAATCAAAAATTAATTAATCAATTAGTTTACTAAATTTGTAATCTTATAATCTTATATAATTAATTAGTTTATTAATTTCAAACAATGACTATATTCTACTGCATAAATACTGAGATCTTTTACTTTAAATATATCAAAAAATTGACCAAGTTTTGTAAGGCAGAGGTCTATTACTAAGGAGGTTTTATATATGAAAATATATAAAACATAAAAATATCATATGTGCTGATATAAAGTAAATTACATTATTGATCCAAGTCTCTTATTTTTTATTCCAAATTAAACCTAAGTATTAGACTTGGGTTTATTATTATAGAAGTTTACTATTATCAAAGTAGTTTATGCAGTAAGATACAGTAAACTATTATTGAACTATTAATTAACAATCAAATTATTAATTATATAATATTTAGTTAATGACCAATAATTTATTCTTACTTGTAGGCACATAATATATGTATTTGAATTTCTATTATCTTCACTTGAATAAAAGGTTGGATTTATAAAATTGAATTTATTGGCCACACAATTGGCATTGTAATTTACACTTAATAGTTCTGTGCTACTTGATTATTTAGTCTTTTCTTTAAGCTTAAGTTTTAAAGCTTGTCTGATATGCCAAGCATACAATTGTATTACTGATGGCTCTCATATCACTATTACAGCATTAATTTCTGCAAAATTCTTGTCTATAAATACAAAAGACAGAATAATATTATGTGCTTTTATGGCTTCTAAGAATTTTGTTAAAATTTTACTGCATTTACATCTATTAGTACTTTGATCTGCTGCTTTTGCTATATCAAACACAAGGTAAGCAATTGAAAATCCAGTTCCATCAATGTCTGCTATTATACTATATAATTCATAATGCCTTCTTGTGGTTTGATATGTTACATCCATATAAATTTCACTAATATTGATGTTAAGATCATTAATTTTATCTAATAAGGGTGTTGTAAATGTGATGACTGTAGACTCTAAATTTGGTATATTAAGGTACCAACAAAATCTTTGGTTACTGTGCTCATCAAGTAGCATATGTGCAGATTCAACCAGATTTTCATGACATTGAAAAAGTCTTTAACCTGCAGTTAGTGACAAAATTTTTAATTACCAATTTTAAATTTTTAATAATTAAAAATTAAAAGTTCTATACTACTTGCAATAGACTTTTAGTAATAAATCTGTTTTGGTAAATATTTTGAAATATCAAAATTTTGATATCGTAAGTGATTCATGAGGTCTATAGCAGTAAGATGTGAATTTTTTGCAATTTCTTTGCATAACTCATCAGATATTTCAGTGCAAATATCTGAACATAAATGCTAGATCTCATGATAAATATCCAGCAATGTAATACCAAGATCTATATTAACTTGTACTATAATTTTTTCTTTGCAGTTATATTGAATTCACCATTTATGATTTGAATCTTTATATTCTCTTTGCACTTCATATGATTGGCAACATACATAATAGAATCTACCAACTTTCTCACCAAACTTTTTAGACATTTTGGCATATAAAAAACTATAAAATATATTTAATTAAGATAATTATATGCATATTAAAAAAAAAAAAAAAGGAATCTTAAAAACATTTATCAAATTTAGTCTTACTTCTATGAATAATTGTCACTACTTTTTATTTCAGAACTACAAGAGTAGCAACTTTCTTTGCTATTAGTCCTGGAGTTATATCTATGTTTACTAACAAACAGGTCTAATAAATTGCATCAGCTGTTAGATTTTTAAGTTCATGCTTAACTAAATTACCCACATTAAAGCAATCAACTTCGATACATTCAATATTATCAATGTCTGTCTTTTAAATAGTATTCTGACTAATATGTTCAGATTTCTCAACCAATTCAATAGTTGAATATGCAATTCTAGATAGCAATTTCTCTTTACTCTTTCAGTATTTTTTACAGGTCTTATAACAGATGCCTTTCTAAATAAATTAATCCTTAGGATGATTATATTTACACTTGGAACAAAACATCATTATAAAATAATTTGTAGATATAAATATATCCTAGATACTGTTATTCAGGTATATGATTTCATGATTTATAATTTTTTCATTTTCATAATAGATTTACTTGATATTTATTAAAAAGAGCTAGCATATGTTTTATCATTAAAATAACTGAGACAAAGCTAAAACAATAACTAGGTAAACAATTATATAATGCATTTAATTTTTTAAAAAAATATTTGTGTGAAACTTTTGTTTGAAGCATTGATACCTAAACGCTTTCAGCAATTTTGCAATTGTTTAGCAATGAAAATCCTAGATTCACAAATTTAGACATTCTACTTTTGTTTTTATTAATAAACTCATGCAATATTTTTTTCTTTGTAGCATTTATTTTAATTGTCAATACAATAGCTTAAATGTACAATTGCAGTTAAGTTCAATCTGATTTATTTGAAGTAAAAACATCTTGCATAATTATATTAACATATAAGTTTTTTTATACAAAATAAATATTTACTAGATTTTGATCATGCTAATCTTATTTGAACAAAAGCATTTACAAACAATTATGAAATTTGATATCTTAAATTATTTTAACCATAACTGCTTAACACTTTAAATAAATAATAACTAGAGTGGCAAGTTAAATCTTATTTAACTTAAATTGCATATTCATATAACAATTGCAACTTATGATGACTATCTGATATTGCATGCTGAAAGATAATTTTAATTTTTTTATTTAAAAAAATTTTTTATATTAATTACAAAATGATGCATCTTTCATTACAATTACAAAATTACAAATTGATGTGTTGATTATTTTAAGTGTAGAATAACCAGACTATGATTTTAGAAATTTTTATTGTTAAAGGTTCTTCGATTATATAAGTCTGAAGACTTTATTTAAATAATATGACTATATAATATTTAAAATAAAATACTATATAACGTTGATATACAGTTAGTGATAGGACTAACTGGTCATAGTATATGTTAATTAAACAACCTCTTTTTTTAACTCTGATTAGTCCTATCACTACATACAATATTTCTTTAGAATAGTACCTTATCAAATTAAAATCCCAGTATTGTTGTTTAATATCAATAATATTTGTACAATTACTCTTAATTAACAAAGATAACTTTATTCAAGATTCATTCTTGGATTTATCCTTTTTTTATATAATATTTTCCAAATGCAAATTAAGTTAGCTAGAGATTTTTTATTTGTACTTCAGGTACTATATGCAATGCTCTATGACAATAACTAGTTAATTTTGATTGAAATCACTTGTATCATACTGTATAATTAAACAATTAATTCTGAAAGAATAATCACTATTAAAAATTCATGATGACTTGACCAACTATACGAAAGTAAAGAGCAAAAGAATGACCATTATTAAAAATTTGTAATAATTTGACTAACTATATGAAAGTGAAGAGCAAAAAAATGAATAAAATATGCACTTACTGCTCCTCTATGAATGTTTAAATAGTAGTATATGATACATGATGAAATTAATCATTATGAATGCTATTTAGTAGCTATAATATGAAAATAACAAGTGTATATAAAGAATTATAATATGCATAACAGAGAACTTAATAGAATTAAACAGTTTATTGAATTTTTTATTGAGCTTGACTATGAGTATAATTACTCATAAAAATAACATATAATTTTAATATATGAAAATTATAAGGCTGCAAATGATGATAAAAAATATAAAAAATATCATTTTACTATTGAAGACCTGGAAAAAGTTAATTTGTTTTGTGTAAGAAAAATGTGGTTCAAGTTTTTTTAGATTTTATGTTAATTGTCACTTTTCAGCTATAAATCATAAGATAGATTGATATAAAAGAAAAATTTGTCTTTTTAATATAAAGTTATCTTTAAAAGATTAAATCTAATAAACAAAAAAATTCATAAACAGAAATTTTAAAAAAAATTGACCCTAAATACAATTGTGGCAATAGCATAACCTACATGACCTGCAAATTTGAAGACTGCCTTGGTTAATTCGATTAACTTATAAGTTAATTCATGAGTCAACCTATAAGTCAACTCATAGGTTAACTTATAGATTAACTTATAAGTCAAACTATAAATCAACTAGTAGAATGAGGATGGCAATCCTAGTGTAGTGGTTAGGTTGTTATCTTTCAAGTGACAGGTTTAAGGTTCAAATCCTACCTATGACAAAATTTGAAAATTAACCAGTGTTATGGCAAACTGTCTCTTAATGATTAGTTGGATTTGTATATCTGTAATCTTAACACATACTATTTCAAATAGGAGCTTGAGGCATTTATGCCAAGTATAACATTACACATATATAGAAGAATGTTAATAACCAGTGTTGCATAAGACTTCAATGCAAACCTATGATAAAACCACTAGATGTAGTAAACTAAGAAACTGAAAAGTCAAAGCCTACTTGAAAATTCCTAAGTAAAAAGATAGCATAAACTTTTAACAGTACAGTCAGACTAATAGAAGCTTATGAAACACTTTCAAAGAGATAGGCAGATAAATCAGATGTCAAGATATATAGAGTAGCATATGACTAACCAGGCTGCCAGAAACATAAGAAGAAAAAATACATAAGTATACCATATCGGGCTATCTAAATTAAAAGTCAGGAGAGTCCTGTTGGTCCTAAGTAGTAGTTAGTAAAGAATGATAAAGAAGACATTGTGATAATAGGTACTAGAATTCTAGTAAACTTTACAAGAGTAAAAATAGTATAATGTAGTGATTAAACAGGTAACCTCTATGATTGCAAGTGTTAGGTAACTATAGCATATTGCATAAAACTAAATTAGGATATGAAAGGTTCTAGTAAGTTTTCTGTTAAGAATAAACTAGTCTTAAGGGTTTTGTAAGCATTAGATACTTTGAATAGATGTAGCCTAGAAGATGTCCTTATAATCACAAGTCAGATTACATATGCAGAGGGTTTAAATAGACAAGACTTGTAGTTGGCTTGCAGGTATAGCACCTAATATAGAACCTGTATAGTAATATATAGGCAGACTACTTAAATTAGACATCAAAAGTGCACATGTAAATAGTTGTAACCTTCTATGTATGGAAGCCTCTAAAGGCATTCATGTTTAAATACATAAATAAAAAATTGATCTCCAAAGATAAGGACTTTAATGTTAAAAAAAAAAAAAAAATCAACCAGTAGATTAACTCATAAGTTAACTTATAGATTAAACTATAAGTTAATCAGTAGATTAACTTGCAAATTAACTTATAAGTTAATTCATCAGTTAACCTATAGGTTAATCAGTTGCAGGTTCAATTTTTAGCTATAAAAACTATATGATGCAACAAAAGAAGCATTAAACTAAGCAACATTAGCATCAAAAGAAACATGACCAATAACAAAAAAGAAGTTTTGCTAATATTAAAAAAAACAAAAAAAGGTCAGTTCAATATCAGAAAAAGAAACTCAATGATACTAATAACAAATAAGAAGTACCAAATTAGACAATTCTAATGATAAAAGATAAAGCACTGAAAAAAGTATCAAACTAGATAATCTATAATCTAAAATAAAAAAAAATATTATTAAAATACTAATATAAATTATTAATTTTTTTTTTAAAATATTAAGGTAAGTATATATAACTCAGGATTTTATTAGTAGTATCAGTTAGCCAGTATCTGTTAACATAACAGTGCAGAGGTGATTATAAAAAGAGTGTACAACTAGCCACTTGTATAGCTTTAGTCATTGTCTAATTTAAGTAGTTCACCTGAAGGTTCTACACTAGTTGCTATACCTAGGACCCACCTATAGGACCTCTATTTAAACACTTTAATCCTGTATCTATCACATCCTATCAACAATTCTAGTAAACTAGTAAAAATATACCATGGTCACTAAGTCATGTTTAACTTTGTACTAAACCTATCAGTATGTTCTGTATCCTATACTTACAGCTCACCTAGTTACACTTTGGCCTAAACTATCACTTGCAGTTAGAGCTAACTATTAAAGCACTTTTACCCTTGTAAGGTTCACCCAAAACTCTAGTACCTATCTTTTCCAATATCCTTTCTATCATTCTCTACTAACTGCTACTCAGAACTGATAGAACTTCCCAGACTTCCAATCTAGATGGCCCAGTATGATATATCTTAGTATCCTTTTCTTCAGGTGATTCCAGTAACCTGGTTGGTTATATGCTTCTCTATACATCTTGTCATCTGGTTTATTTACCTATCCCTTTGGAGATGTTTCATAGGCTTTCATCAGTCTGACAGCACCGTCAAAAGTTTTGTGCTACCTCCTTACTCAGGATTTTCAAATGGGTTTCTGACTTTTTGATTCCTTTGCTTTCTGCACCTGGTGGTCTTATTGTGGATTTGCACTGAAGTCTTATGCAACACTGGTTATTAATATTTCTTTATGTAGGTGTAATATTACACTTAGCATAGATGCCCTGAGCTCCCATTTGAGATGGTGCAACAAAGGTTACAGATACACCAATTCAACTGATCAACAGAGACAGTTACCATAACACAGACCTATTTTTCAAAATTCATTATCTATGGGATTTGAACTCTAGACCTGCCACTTGGAGATTGACAACCTGACCACTTCACTAGATCATTACACCCCTTTATAAATTATTAATTTATAAGGCCAATTAATAAAAATTATTAATAACAGTTGATTAATTAAATTGATTAAAAAAAAATTTTGTGATAAATATTTAATTAATCAAAAATTTGGTTAAAGTTATAAAATGATTAATTGATTAATTATTTAAAAAAAGTTAATAATAAATTAATTAATTTTAGCTTGTTACTACATAGAGTAATAAGTAATTAAAACAATAAAAAGGTTGAATTTTTGTTCAATATATATAAATTTAAATATAAAACAAGTTTCAAAAGAAGATTGTATAAAAATACTTACTTTAAATGAACTAGATTATTCAAAACATGAAATTGCTAAATATGTAAATGTTGCACCCTCAACAGTTATTAGAACAATTTAAAGAGATCAAAAAACTGGCAAAAATGAAAACTGTAAAAGATCTGAATATCTAAGAATTTTGTTAACTAATGATAAAAAAAATTATTAAGCTATTAGACTCTAACAAAAGTTTAACAGCAACTGAAATTCATGCTAACTATATTAATAAAACAAATAACCAAGTTTCAGCTAAAACAATAAGAATTACATTAAGAAGAAATGGATTTGTATTCTGAGTTAAAATAAAAAAACAACTTTTTGAACCAAAACATATTAACCAACAGCTTGAATTTACCAAAAAATACATAAGCTAGACAGTAAATGACTAGAAAAAACCATTTAGTTTGATGAAAATAAAATTTTACTTTTTGGATCAAATTTTTGCTAGTATTATTGAACCAAACTATGTAAACCTATTAAAATAATTTATGTTAATTTTGTAAAACAATTTGGTAACAGCAGCATAATAATAAAGAGTTGTATTTGAATATTCTAAGAACAAAAAAATAAAATTATATATTAATTAAATATTTAATTTACTAAAATCTCAGATGTGAAGTTGCATAAATTTCTATAAAGTTGGTGAGTTATATCACATTAAAGATACAATGAATTTTAAAGTTTATTGTTAAATATTATCAAGGCATTTAAAAAATGCACTCTCAAAATACAATCTAAACATTAATGATATTGTATTTTAATATAACAATGATTCAAAACATACTTCTATATATATTACAAATTGGCTTGCTCATAGGCAATATACTGTTCTTAACTGGCCTTCTCGATCTCTAGATCTTAATCTTATAAAGCAAGTCTGAAGTAAGATAAAATGATACTTAAGTAAACTTAAGTCTGAAGATGAAGAAGAGTTATAAAAAAATATAAAGCAGGTGTAAAATGAATTTGATGTTAATATGTGTAACAAGTTATATAATTCTATATTCAAAAGAATAAAAGCTTTATTTAGAGCTCAGAGTGGTTATTTTATGTGATGTTAATCAAATTACTGTACAGCATAGACTAAAATACTCAGAGTACTTCATAATTTAAGCTGTATATATGTATTATAGTTAGAAAGATACTATAGTTAGCATAAAAGGTATAAGTTACACTATATAGATGCTGCAATAATATTTTATATACTAAGTAAAATTAAAATTATGAGAAATATTATAAAAAGAAAGTCTTTTAGTCTATGCTATATAATATTATGATTAAATTTTTTTTTTGCAAAAATTAATAAAATAAATTGAATACATATATATTATTTTTATAATCTGTAATTGTTATTTATATAATATAAAAACCTGTATGCATAGTTAATTTAGTTAAAAAAGAAAGTTGTTTAATTAATATGCACTAATACTGATTAGTCCTATTACTACTTACAATAAAATAAAATTTGAGCCAATCATTATTAAAAATAAAAAATTAATTGTAATAAAAAATTCTGGTAATAGTTAAATTTTTTATTTTTGCATGCTGGCACAAATTATAAGAAAAACAAAAGCATTCGAATATATGTAATTAAAATAGTACAATAAATTTATTGTCTTTAGATTGTTAAATACTTTTGCTACAGAATGTGTATACCAATATACATACAATTATACTATTTTAGTATTTAAATCTTGCACTTATTTTGTTATCATTTTTTATTCTTTTACTAACTCTTCTTTTTTTTATAAGTTCATGTTTTATTTGAAATTTGTGAAATATTACCAAAATAGATACTTAGACTTGAAATTAGTATTATTAATAAGTATCAGTTTCTTTTTTCTCATTATTGTTGTTGTTTTTTTATTTTTCATACTTGTATTAATTTTTCTTTTTTTCATAGGTTCATGTTTCATTCTGGGTTTGTAAAATAGCATTAGAATAAATATTTGAACTTGAAACTGGTACTATTAATAAGATCAGTTGCTTTTTTTTCATTTTTGTTGTTGTTTTTTTATTTTTTATTCTTTTACTAATATTTTTTTTTCAAAGGTTCATGTTTTGTTCTGGGTTCATAAAATAGTACCAGAATAGGTATTTGAACTTGAAACTAATACTATTGATAAGTATCAGTTTTTTTCATTTTTGTTGTTGTTTTTTCATTTTTTATTCTTTTACTAACTCTTTTTTTTTTATAGGTTTATGTTTTATTTTAGATTCATGAAATGGTGCCAAAATAGGTGTTTGAACTTGAAATTAGTACTATTGATAAGTACTATTTTTTTTTTGTTGTTTTTGTTGTTTTTTTTTATTTTTTGTTCTTTTACTAACTTTTTTTGTTTATAGGTTTATAGATATTTGGACTTAAAATTGGTACTATTGATAAGTATCAGTTTTTTTTTCTTGTTTTTATAATTGGTATTTTTTTTTTTTATTCTTTTACTAACTCTTTTTTTTTTGTAGATTAATGTTTCACCTCAGGTTTATAAAATAGCAATTTTGTTTTGTAGGTTTATGTTTTAACCTAAAATCATAAAATTGGTATTAGCTTTTTTGCATTGTTAATATGTTTTATAGTAGTAGTAAGTAGTACCTATATATAAGTTCTAATTTAAATTTAACTTTTCAATAAAATTGTATTAGCAAATTATAGTAATAAAAATTATTGAAGACAATAAAAAATATTGCTGAATTAGAGTTTACTATTCATATTATAACTGATAATATCTATAACTGTTATTATAATAATAGTAACTTTTTCACTTATTAAAATATGTACTTCTTGCATTATTTGAATTTATCAAATAATTTAATTATTTATCTTTTAATCTATTTTATCTAATTATCTATTAAATTTTAGATTTTTAATAAAACTCTATACTGAATTGATTTATAAATAACCTGTGGGTTGATTTATAAGTTAACTTGCAGGTTGATTTGCATGTTAACTTATATATAAGTTGACTTGTAAGTTGACCTATGAGTTAACTTATGAGTTGATTTACTAGTTGATTTATAGCTTGACTTATAAGTTAACTTATAAGTTAACTTGTGGATTAACCTATAGGTTGACTGATGAATTGACTTATAAGTTGATCTGTAGGTTAACTTACTGATTAACTTATAGTTTGATCCATAAGTTAACTTATAAGTTAATCTACTGGTTGATTTATAACTTGACTTATGAGTTAACCTATAAGTTAACTTATGAGTTAACCTATAAGTTAACTTATGAGTTAACTTATAGGTAGACTTACGAATTGACTTATAAATTGATTTGTAGGTAACTTACTGGTTAACTAATGAGTTAATTTATAGATTAACTTATAAGTTAACTTATGAGTTGACTCATAAGTTAACTTATAAGTTGACTTATAAGTTAACTTACTAGTTGACTCATAGGTTGACCTATAGGTTGAGCTATAAGTTAATTTTAGTTAACCTATAGGTTAACCTATGAGTTGACCTATAGGCTAACTTATAAGTTAACCTATAAGTTGATCTGTAGATTAATTAACTGGTTAATTCATAATGTTAGAGTATATTTATTTATTTTATTATAGTCTTTTTATTATTATTTCTATTATAACTATATATAGTTATTTATTTATAATTTGTTCTGCTTATGTTTTTGTTTATATTTAAGAACTATAATAGCTATATACATAAATATTAAAATAAGCAGTTAGAACTAAGGCATATATTCGAATAAGACATATAAGCAGTATAGCTTTGTGTTACTATGAGATGAGCATAGAAACTATTTATAAAAAAGTAAGTGACTGTTCATAAATATATTAATAACTTTATTATATAATTATTTATTGTAGTTATCACAAATAAAACTGTATAAATATAGGTTTTTTTTGTTTTTCTGAAAGGACAAGTTATAGATTAAATTATAAATAAAGTTACAAATAGAATTATGAATAAAATTACTAAACTTGTTCTAAATAAATAACTTACTCTACTTTATATTTAATATCTCTAAACCCTCCCTAATATTAAATTACTTTAACAGACAAAAAACTCTTTTCGTAAATCCTTTTTACACAAAAATAACTAAAAATTCATCAGTACTAAAATCACTAATATCTGGTTATTTTATTAAGATAACCAACTTTGATATCTTAAATAAACTTGCTCAGCTCCTAATTTTACATATATTTTGAAAGTTTCAAGTCTATAACTTTTGAACTTGCAGTTCAACACTGCAAAAACAGCCTTTGGCCTCTATTATTAAACTTTTAATTATTCTCATAAAGCATCCTGTTAACCTACTTTACAGTTATAAAAAAAGTTGTAAGGCACTCTCTTCCAATCAAAACAAGGCCAAAAAGAAGCTTGTAGGCCTAAAATTGACAAAATAATAATAGAAAACAACTTTAACTCCTCTATAGTTTTTTCTTTTTCTTTTTTGTTTCTTTGCTCTTACTTCTAAATTTTTTCTCCAAAACGTTTTTGTGTAACCTCAAATTATTTCTAAAATTGGTTTCATTTAATTTCACATTGTGTAAATTAAATTTATTCAAAAAAAAAATTTATTTGTTACAAATCATCCTGTACTAACTTGCTAAAAATAAATTTTGCACTCAATTACATAATAGTTACTGTAACACTCAACTATTTATAAATTTGTACTACATTAACTACACCAGTCACAAACTTGTGTCATCTAGGTTATACAAGGTTATACAAGCCGCAGCAGTTGCAGTAACTATAGTCAAATCTCTACAAATACAAATTATATCCTGCAATTAATTTTATATTACAATTAAACCTCTAAAAATCTTTAATCAAAGATTACATAAAATTTTACTAAGTAACCTAAACTCTGACTTCTAAGTAAACTCATAACACTATGCCTACTCTTAACACAGAAGTACCAAATACCTTAGATCTTGATTATTTCTTTAAGAATCATACAAATTTCTATGATATTGCTATTTATAAAAAAGAACCCAGACAAGTAGAAGCTATTTCAGACAAATACAGGCCTACCAAATGTATTACTATGGAACTTAGAACTTATCCAGCAATGCATATCTTTGCTGCTCCTGCAACAACTGCAACAATCAAGTATATATGTAGATTATTTCATATTCAATTTATTGCAGAAAACAATAAAACATATGAACTTAACATTCAAACTAATGAAACAACAACCAACAAACAAACTAAGAAACTCTAACAAATACTTAAGAAATCAGCAGCAAATGTTCCACCATCTCCTACTGCCACTATTTATATATACATTTGTCCTAAATGTCAAATTCCAATTAACTGCAAAGTGACTAACAATAATCATGCATTACAAAATAAATCTACCTTTTATTAAAATACAACATATTACAACAATTACTTAGCTGAAATCTATAAAGAAATTAGCTTAACTAATTAACCCAAATCTTAACCAACTAAAAACCCAGAACAAAGTTTATTTTCACAACATAAGCCTCTAACTCAACAACTTACTATCTCTCTACTTGATCAACAACAAAACAATTCTCTCACTTTAGAACTAATACTTACTCTACCTAACTTTGAAAAAACAATTACTAACAATGACATAGATATTAATGGCTCCACCATACTACCAAAATTACAAGAATCATAAACTCAACAAACACAACAACAACAATAATCTTTACATCAAGCTTCACTACTACTAAACAAACAATAACTTAACAAAAAACTAATTCAATAATCTCAATTGGCTCATTCTTATAGCCAAGCAACAAGACCCAAACTTAATTCATTATATAATTTTTTAGCAAACTTTCCAGTTACTGAGAAAATGCAAAACTATACAAAACTACAAACAGAAATATTACAAAAACTCTTCAATTTTCTAAAAGAACACCTTTACAATTTCTATTCTGATAAAGTCATTAAAAAAGTAGTCAGAAATCAAGATGTACTTAAAGTAAGCTTTTATCTATTAATTAGGCAAATGGCTGGTGCTAGACCTTAATTTCTTACTGACTTAATTCAACAAACCAATGGTAACAATAACAAAGCTGCCACAATACCATTTAGTATTCTCAAAAAAACACTCAAAAAACTTATTTTTACATTTACAACAGTTTTTTTTACTAAACTTAATTATTTTGAAATATTCACCTTATCTGCTACCATTCCACCTATTCAAACCCACAATCGTTTACAATTTTACATTAATCTTGCCTGACTTCATTTATATCTTTCTGATAATTATCAAGCAATTGATTATACCAAATTTGCAGAAAATATTAAACTCAGATCTAAAAGATATAATATTATATCTGAGGTTACTAAAGTTGATAAACAACACCAATTTCTCTTCATTAAAATGGACAATCGATTCAATATCAAACTTAATTTCAACCTTCCCAAAATACTATTTCTTCAAAAATATAATATATCATTCTTAAAAAATTCACTTAACCATTTCAATGAATAGTTTGAAAAAATCTTTTCTATATATAGTCACCAATTTTTTAATACTATTAACAAAACCAAAGTTCAAAACTATCTCAAGTATGAATTTAGACAACATTTCATTATCTATCTTAAAAAACTTTTACCAACTACAATTAAGTTCAAAAAACCAACTAGTCTTCATGAAAGACGCAATAAAACCTTTAAACATGCCAATCATCATATACTTATTTGCACAGATCCTAAGTGTTCTTATCTTGAACTAGTTATAACTAAAGATAAAGAAAAGAAAAAGGAACCTAATAAAGAAAAAGAACCTGAAACTGAAAAAAAATCCAATAATACTCAAAAAACAAATCTTAAGCCACAACTTATATATAACTTAACTAAATTTATTAAAAACATATTTGACATATTATATAATACCTATTCAAAAGAAATTAAAGCTTGAAATGAACCCTTTCTTGATGCTTCAATATTTTATATTAAAGGCAAACATGAAGCTACATTTACTAAACAAATCTCTACTACTGTTTTAGATGAACTAGTAGCAAAGGCTAAAGAGTATACTTGTTCTGCTAACTCTGTCAGAACTAATCCAAAATAACAAGCCTTCTATTTTTACCAATACTTAACTATCTACCAAAATACTGCTGCAGAAACTCACAATATTAACAAAATAGACAAATAACAAACTATTAACTTTTTTATATCTAAACTTATTGACACTGACTTTCTTGTACATGTTATTACATACTTTGATTGTACTTATAATGAATCTCCTAACTATTCTGCAATAACTAAATTTTACAAAGAAAAGCATTACCAGAAGCTGAAGCTATTCTATATGAAAAATTTAATATTAAATTCAAGATACCCACATCTATTGCAGAGTCACTCTTCTTAGAACAAGAAGAACAGACTCCTTTTCAATAAATTTGTCTTCTACAAAACTCATAAATGCAGCCACCATCCTATTAAATGATACATCCATAGTAGTTAATAAGAAAAATAAAGTAAGTAGGCAGGTGGTAAAGCCTATTTACATAGAAGGCCAAGATTATGATAGTTAGACCCAATGTACAGAGCAGACTTTGGTACCTTGCACAGCAGTAAGAGCCAAGCATACAGTGATTGATCCTATAGAAGACAATCTCAGAAGATCATTTTCAATATCTTTAAGCCTCTATGATCTTTATACATGTTTCAACAAATTCCTTCTTTATTACAACTTATCACTTCTTTTTCATAGTCAAACTATTCAATCTCTTATACAACATATTGACAAACATAATCATAATATTACTGTTTCTAGTATTACTTTTTCTGTTAGCAATACTTACAATAAAACTCATATATATCTTCCAAATAACCTCCTCTTACCTGATCATACTGTTATTCATCCTTATCTTCTTTTCATCTTTTACAACCTTCCTCTTAGATCAAACCCCTCTAATCCTACTCCCATTCTATCTGATTTATTTCTAAACAATCACATTACATCACAAGTATCTACATCTATACAAACTTTATATGATCTTCACTTAAATATTTGTACACACAATATTAGAGATTATAATACAGTAACTAAAAGAGAAGCTTGACAAAATTATTGTTTTCACAATAATATCCACATCTCTTGTATTACTGAAACCAAAATTGCTAATAGTACTAATCTTTAATTTTACAATAACAACTTATTCACCTACTTCTAGGCCAATTCAGAACATTCAGCAGAAGGTGCTGCCATTATGATTCAAAAACACTTACAACTACATATATACAACTGCCAAACACACTCTGATAGAGCAATTGCTTTAGATCTATTTTTCAAAAATGAAATTAAACTTCGAATTATAGCTGTTTATTTTTCTTCTACTGATATGCAAAAATGTAACAATACACAAAATACTGTTATTACATGGATCCAACAAGCTCTTCAACACAACCT